>CM065643.1:18061419-18178919 GCA_033220585.1 Dipteronia sinensis | reverse complement strand
TCGTCGTTTGGAGACTAAGACCGTTCTATGGACTGGTTTGGATGGAAACCGCGACCCAACACCTATAACGAGATGTGAACCTTGGTATAGAGGAAGACGCCACAATCAAGGATGGAATACTTGATTGATAAGTCGGGAAGGAACGCCACAGAAAATTTTGATAAGTTCCAATTAGTTCTCAAAGAACCAAAGAGAATTTGCTCTCAATTTTTATCAAATAATCAACTGCCTCTAATTGAAATAAAATGGTACAATTTATAGTACTAAGGCCACAGAAGACCAGCCCTAGATTTGTGCCCAAGGCAACAAAGAAAAAGGAAAGTTTGACAATTAAAACATCAAGGAAGTCAAACATTTCGGCCTTCAATCTTTTCGGCTTCAAACATTTCGGCCTTCAAACATTTCGGCTTCAAACATTTCGGCTTCAAACATTTCAGCCTTCAATCTTTTCGGCTTCAAAAATTTCGGCCTTCAAACATTTCAGCTTCAAACATTTCGGCTTCAAACATTTCGGCCTTCAAACATTTCGGCTTCAAACATTTCAGCCTTCAATCTTTTCGACTTCAAACATTCCGGCTTCAAACATTTCGGCTTCAAACATTTCAGCCTTCAATCTTTTCGGCTTCAAACATTCCGGCTTCAAACATTTCGGCTTCAAACATTTCGGCTTCAAATCAAAGAGTCAATCTTTCCTCTAATTCCTTAATACCTCAGCCTATGATTGTACAACAAGAAATACAATTTATTCAGCCCTAAATAAGCTCCCAAAGCCTATTGACTTTCTTGGACTTGAATCATGTTTGTTATGGGCTGGAGATTTCGTTCATCACCTTCAATGGGCCTCCACGTGCTTGCTTGAGCACAAATCCCTTGAATCAGCCCACTTAATGCATTCTGGAACTTCTTGGCTCGCGGTCTTGTAACTGGGCCAATAGGAACTTGAATTGGATCCGCATTCCATGATCTTGTGCTAGCCACGTTCTCATCATATTGGTTCCGGGTCTCTCTATTCTTGGTGAGGTTCATATCATAAAGTAAGCCAAATGAAGTAAGAAGAATAGATGCAGTGCGCTGGTTTGTGCACGGGTAGCCAAACCCACGCACCACCGTGCAATCCAAGCTTTAGACCTTTGCTGGTCCACACCAGCAAACCTACCCACGAACCGGAGATCAGAAATCCTCTAGAAATTGACCAAGTGCCCAGTTTACTGGTACTGTGCGGGTCATACTAACGCAGTTACCAGCGAACAAAAGAAAGAAGCAGTTGGAGAGGATGTGCATGGGTCACTACACGGGTACCTACCCGTACACATGTACCCAAGCACTACGTGCATCAGGCCTGCCACTTCAGCATTTCAAACGTAATTTTTGAAGCTCTATATATACATCATTTTATGATTTCAAACTCTCTCTCTCTCTCTTCTTCTCACCATCCTACCCTCCTCCTAAGAATACTCTTTTCTTACCCCTAGTCATTAACCTTAGATCTAGGAATCATTTCTCACCAAACCTAACATCATTTTCACCATCTTTACTCAAGAAGGCCACTACGAGAATGGATTAAAGCTTTCAAGAAGGAGTGTCCATATGGGTCTTCTCTCTCTTAGTATTTACTTTGTATTTAGCATGAGTAGCTAATCCCCCTTGTGGGATTTGATGTAATTAAACATGAGTTTTCAGGCTTTCCATAATACTACGAATATTCGATCTATTTAGTTCCATTCATTTGTTCTTAATGTATTTAACATCTTTTTGAATTAAGTAGGCACACCAACTCATGGTTTTTTGATTGATGTTGAATGTCTCGAACAAGCATATCTTTAACTTGAATTGATAATGCTTGTGATTGCTTTGAAGTGTGGTACAAGCAACTTTGAGGGACAAACTTTTGTTTGTTTCAAGGAAGTGAAAATGGGGTACTAACCTATTCACCCCCTCTAGGTTAGCTTAATACAAATTAATCGTGTTTGTATTTTTCATTTGGTATCAAAGCAGGTCACTAGATTGCACTTAGTGAGATCCCGATATACTTTCATTGTGATTTGTAGAGCTATTGAAGTAATAGGACTTCAAGATGATGTGATGGCAGAAGGAGCTTCAAATACTAGGCCACCATTACTTCATGGTAACAATTATGGGTTTTTGAAATTGAGGATGAAGGCATACATTCGCTGTATAGATGAAAGAGCTTGGATGAAACGAGCAATCTAAAGAGTCCGTATATAGCAAATAAAGCTGGGTACTTTATTTGTGGTTAATCTACAGTTGCGGTCCATTCTGTAATGTACGGTGATCTTATCCTCCTGGATCATTCATATGGTGATATGAGAATGGAGGCACCTTGTATGATATGATCATATAGGACTGGGCCATGATTTATATGAATCTCTCACTAAGATCCGTTTACACTGAGATTCATATATATCGACAAATGATGGCTATAAATGGGTGTTCTTAATCCTGAGTGTCTTATCGACTCCTTCAGGTTAGATCATGATTTTTGATGTACCATGGGTGAGGTCAGAGTTGCATTCCTGATCAATATGCTCCGTATGTTGGGATCGTGGTTTGGCTTGTGGCTGGAAGGTTTGTACACAATAGTGGAATCCACTTCTTCTTGCTAGAAGTAGATAGTAGTTCCTTTAAGGGTTGATTTGGGGCTTGAACAATATGAGCGCTCTCCTAATTTCGTGAAGAATGTAGGATTTATTGTTCATTATAGAATCAATGGTACTTAATGGAAAATATGTAATTAGAGGGGTATAACGGACATTACGACCCAGCTCTAATTATGAACTACTTGTTGAGGATTATACCATAAGTAATAGCTATATTGATGGATACCGAAAGTTATTGGTTTGTGTAAAAACATCTGCAGTTGAGAGAATGCAGCTTCGGGTTTTTAGTGGAATAATACCGAAGTTAATAATCATGAAATATTAATTAAAGAGTTTAATTAATTATTTCTAAGGATTATTAGAGCTCAAAATAATGTGGGTCCATTGGGTCCCCTTGCTAGCCCGATTGATTAAGGTAACAAGGGTCACGGTTAATTAATTGGATTGTCTAATTAATTGTATTACGAAAGTGACATGTGTCTATTCGGGAATTAATTGAATAGAGAGATTATTTAATTAATGAATATTAATGATTATGTTAATTAAATAATTAGATTATTTAATTATGTAATTAATCATTAGATGGAGGGTGTTGTTTGATATTTAATTTTGAATGAAGATAAGATAATTTGATTATTTTATTTCCAATAAATTAAATATTTAAATTTGAATTTAAAAGAGTTTGAATTCAAATCAAATCAAATAAATTAATATTAATTAAAGATATCGTATATCTTAAAAGATTTGAATTTGAATTTAAAAGAGTATGAATTCAAATCAAATCAAATAAATTAATATTAATTAATATCTTTAAAGATATCAGATATCGTAAAAGATTTGATTAATTAGTTTTATTAAAAATATATATGATATATGTTTTCGGAAACTAACAAAACACAACATACGTTCAGAATTGAGAGTCAATTTTTTGAGCGTATATAACCAAATAAAAGAAAAACAAACCCTAGAAAGAGTTCTAGGATTTGCGACCAAAGAAAAAAAATTTCTTTTTCTTTTCTTCATCCTCCTTGTTTCCTGAGTACCGTGATGCGCCCACACGCCGTTGCCAATTCCAGGAGATAGCCAGGAAGATCTTGTGGTTCAAAACAGGAAGCATATCGAAAAGAAGAAGGAGCCTACAAACGTTGGTATGAAATAATTTCATCTCCTTCTTATTGTTTTCGATTATTACTGTACAATTGGTTTACTTGATGATTGCATTAAAAAATTTTAAAAACCACCTTCCGCTACGCAATCCAAAAATCTAGAACCTACACCCTGTTCATTCAAGTGGAATCACGAGCCCCATTATGATGTACAGACTCTCATCTGCTCTGAGCAGGCCTCTAAACCGGTTATATTACTTGGGGACTAGAAGCGCACCATTCTCTCTAGTACTTCTGCGAGAGGGGAGGTGACCCCGTCATGAGAAGATATCTCTTAGTGATCGGTCCACAATAAAAAGCACATTTATGAAAAGTCACCCTGTTACCTATACCTAGAGCGCAGATCACCTCAAAATGTCTAACCCTTGAAGTCCGTAGAAGCAGGGTGAACATTAATCGGTATAACCTAAAGATGCATCTCCTTGACATTGTTCCGCCCTTGGATTCGATCGCCTTGGTAGTTCTCCTATGTTCGCCTTTCGCCTATGATCGCCTTGAGACCAGGAGAGCCATATGGCACTCCTGATGCCTTGGTCGGGCTCCACCCCCTACCAAACCAAGATCGCGAAGTTGTGGCCCTGGTTGCCTGTCGTTTCCTCAAGACTAAGACAAGCCAAATGGCTCTCCTGCCGCCTTGGTCGGGCACAACCCTGTTGGAACCCCGATCACTGGTAACACAGCAAAAATTGGTTTCAAAATTATTATGCAGATCGTAAACGATATGGACCAGTGAACTTAGGATTGTAATTTTTCGGAACTTACACATATAGGCATTATTACAATGATAAAATATATGTACACACAAGAAATTGAAATCAATAATCAGAAGAAGAGAAGAAATCAATTCTTCATACCGGCGTAGGAGGCTCCTACACTTTACGATATGCTCATGGTTTGTATCACCTATCTTTCTAGCTATTCCCGAAACTGGTAACTGCATGTGGGCACGTCACATACTTAGGAACTTAGGAGGATGTAGAAAAAAGAAGAAGAAACTATTTCATCCAAGAGAGAAATACGTAGAACAACTCTTGTTCTTCATTTTTTTTTATTTCAATCGGGCACCCATTCATGCACCAATTGCCTTTTTCTCTTTTAAAATTCGCACACCAATTCACCAATCATACTAATGCATTTTTTTTTCTCTTTTCAAATTTATTGATGTAGGGAAAAATTAACTAAAACCACAGCGGAAGGGGAAAAGTAGATTTTCGTATAGTTTAAAATTTTTCTAAAGATTTGAACCTTAACCCTTTAATTAATTAAACACAAATATACGGTTAGAGTTAAATACCTCTTGTCGCGTGATCCGATTGACTTACGTCGATGGTAATCCGCAAGATCTTCAATCCTAGCACAAACGTGAATCACCTAGGAGCGTGGTCTCCCTTTTTTCTTTGAATTGCTTACCTGAGAATGGATGTATGGAACTTCTGATCCTGATCTTCAATCCCAAAAACACCAAGAGCCTAGAAAAATAGTTCCGGTCACTTTTGAATTCACAATCGATATGATTGGAACTCGCGTAACCCTAAATCGAAAGTGTGCACAAAACCTTTTGATGTTAAAGGCTTGCAAGTGCACTATCGAATGAGAACTTATTTTTCTTTTTCTCTCTTGGCCGAAATTCTATGTGTATTGAGTAAGATTTTTATTTTTCAAAGCAAACAAAAATCTCTCTCACTCAAGCTTCTTTTTGGCCGAAATTTATCACCTTATATTTATAAGGTGACCGAAATTTCTCCTTCTCAAAATAGGGTTGGCCGAATTCTTTATGTAGGAAATCTAGGGTTGGCCAATTTCCTTACTTGAAAAGGAATTGTGCTTTTCCCTAATTCCTATCAATTTAAGAATCCTAACCCTTATAGGCTAGGGTGGCCGAATTCTTTGTGTGGTATGGAGTGTATGTGGACTTAATCCTTACCACATTAGGACTCCTATCACTTAAAAGAATTCTAACCCTAATCCAACACATAGTATTTTATTTATTGATCAGGAAAAGATTTTGATTTAAACTATTAATTAATTAAATAATTAATTAATTTCCATTTAATCAAAACAATAAAATAAAATAATATCTTGGGCTATTTTATTAGCCTTGCCGCCCACACCATATATATATGGGCCTAATATTATTTTTCTTATTTTATTTAATCCATTAGACTTTAAATAAAAGCCCACATGTGAACCAGACTTATTCTTACTAAAAGAAACAAGCCCACATGTCTCCTTTTAATATATTAATATAATAGAGCAGCCCATTAAATAAATAATAGACATATTATATTCTTAATATATTAAATGCAATTCTAGATGGACCCATAAATTGGTCCGGTAGAATATATCAAGTGATCCATGCAAGTACGTGTGGATTGTGGATCTTGGCGGGCTATCTAAATTTAAGCTTCAATAGACATAACCTAATCACAATCAACAAACGATTCACTTAGGTCCGATCTATTAATTTTAACTCATTCCACTAAAGAGCTAAAATTGAACTCTTAAATAAAGATAGAATAAAGAAATGTTTCTCATTCATACCCTAGACAATCTTATAGGAGATGGTGTATCCTCGTGAATAATATCAGTAATCGCCAAGAGCTCATAGACCGCCTATAGCTCTCCAAGTTACCATATTTCCTCATATGACCACATTTTGAACTTGGATATTTTGACTTGTCCAGAAGCCATGTCTTCAATAATCATTATTGAAAACTCAAAGTTGAGATTTAATATCCAATACCTCAAAACATCCATATGATGATATTATACTCTCATTTAATAAATGGAGCCACGATGTCCATATCTATAAATGAAGTCTTCTATCGATTAACAAATGAATACCACCAAACTATCGAGGATAGACTATGCTATATAATCGTACTCATTGATAGCTCAAATGATAACACTTGCAACCATAAGTCCATCATTTATCTCAGGATTAAGATCGACTCTCCGATTGTCCTAATAATGAAAAGACTTATATCTAGTGACGGTTCTAGATAAAGTATTTCATTGTGATCCAGTTCAATGCACCTAGTGCACTAGATTCTTTTATTCGAAAACCTTTCGATGATTTTAGACTCATCTTAGCTCATTTGATCCCACTCAAATGCTAGTAAAAGAATTCTATAACTTTATCAAGATAGAGGTGCCCAACCTTTAATTTAAGTTGTGAACGTTATTCAAGACTAACTAAAGAATTGTGTCTACCTCACACATATCCGGATGTATGAACAATTCTTCATATCTCATAATCTTTTGACCTTATGATTATTTACCTTGACAATTATAATAATAAATGCTATAAGTATTTGTAAGAATCAGAAAACACTTTATTAATATGAAAAGATTGTCAATTACAATATTACACTCTTGCTATTGAGCATAATCCTAACAATCTCCCACTTGTGCTATAGCAAGTGTGTCATATCTCTCATTCCCATATTCTCTAGGTGCCCATCAAAACTCTTTTGAGGTAGAGCCTTTGTGAAAGGATCCGCTAGATTTTCTACTGACGTGATTTTGGTGATCGTCACGTCTCCCCTATGAACAATTTCCCTTAAAAGGTGATATTTCCTTTCTATGTGTTTACCTCTCTTATGACTTCTTGGTTCTCTCGAATTAGCCACTGCTCCACTGTTGTCACAGTGTATAGTGATCTGCTTATTCGCATTAGGAACCACTTCCAAGTCAATCAAGAATTGGCGGAGCCAAACATCCTCTTTTGCAGATTCGCATGCAGCAACATACTCAGCTTCCATGGTGGAATCAGCAATACAAGATTGCTTGATACTCCTCCATATGACTGCTCCTCCTCCAATGGTAAACACAGATCCTGATGTGGATTTTCTGGAGTCAGAATCCTACTGGAAATCAGAATCTGTATACCCAACGGGAATTAAATCCTCTCCAGAGTATACAAGCATATAATCTCTAGTTCTTTTAAGATACTTGAAAATATGCTTGACTGCCTTCCAATGATCAGGACCAGGTTTCGATTGAAACCTGCTAACTATGCCAACAACAAAACAAATATCTGGTCTAGTACAGAGCATTGCATACATGAGACTTCCAACTGCCGAGGCATATGGAACTCTACTCATGAATTGCTCTTCATGCTCATTCTTAGGAACCTGTTCCTTAGAAAGTTTGATTCCATGTCTAAAAGGTAACATACCTTTCTTGGAATCTTGCATGGAAAATCTAGACAAGATTTTATCAATGTATGAAGCTTGGGATAATGCAATCATTCTATTCTTTCTATCCCTTATTACTTGGATACCAAGAATATAACTTGCTTCTCCTAAGTCCTTCATATAAAATTGTTTTGCTAACCATTCTTTTACTGATGTCAATACACCTACATCGTTTCCAATGAGTAGTATATCATCAACATAAAGAATGAGGAAAAACCAACTTGTCGCCTTTAATCCTCTTGTATACACAAGGTTCGTCAGGGTTTTGAATAAATCCAAAACCTTTCACAGCTTGATCGAACCTTATGTTCCAGGATCTGGATGCTTGCTTCAGTCCATATATGGACTTTTGCAATTTGCATACTCTTTCCTCTTGGCCCTTTTCAATGAATCCTTCTGGTTGCATCATGTAGATGCTCTCGTCAAGACTTCAATTAAGGAAAGTTGTCTTGACGTCCATTTGCCAAATCTCTAGGTCTAGAGATGCTGCAATGGATAAGAGTATTTTAATGGATTTAAGCATGGCCACAGGAGAGAAGGCTTCCTCGTAATCGATACCTTCTTTCTGTGTATAACCTTTAGCTACCAGTCTAGCTTTAAAGGTTTCCACCTTACCATCCATACCTCTTTTCCTCTTGTATACCCACTTACACCCAATGGGTTTTATCCCTTTAGGCAACTCTACAAGGGACCAGACTTTGTTATTGAACATCGATTCAATCTCAGATTGCATTGCCTTTTGCCAATGACGACAATCAATATCCTTCATTGCTTCCTTGTACGTGTAGGGATCATCGTCGTCCGGGAGATTCTCCACAGATTCTCCTAGACCGATGTATCTTTCGGGTTGTGTTATAACCCTCCCACTACGACGAGGAATGGTAGGTTGTTGATTTAGTGTTGGAGTGGAACTTACAATTGGGCTAGGTTGTGAAACCTCTTGTGGAATTGTATCTCCTGACATTTCATTCAGGACAATTCTACTTTTGGGCACAAAATTATTCATATAGTCTTTTTCTAGAAATGAAGCATTTGTTGAAACAAATACTTTTAGATCATTAGGACTATAGAAATAATATCCTTTAGTTCCTTTTGGATACCCCACATATATACATGTTTCTGAACGGGACTCCATCTTTTCTGTCTTTCCTTTCAACACATGTGCAGGACAACCAAATATCTTCATGTGTTGTAAACTAGGTTTTCGCCCAGTCCACAATTCATGTGGGGTTTTAGGGACAGATTTAGATGGTACATCGTTTAGAATGTATATTGCTGTTTGTAGAGCATATCCCCAAAAGGAAATAGGAAGTGTTGAATAACTCAACATTGACCTAACCATCTCTAAAAGAGTTCTATTTCTCCTTTCTGCTACCCCATTTTGTTGAGGTGTACCTGGTGCAGAAAATTGAGAAACTATCCCATTATCAATAAGATATTGCTGAAACTCTCCAGATAGATATTCTCCACCACGATCAGATCTCAAGATTTTTATATGTTTCTCAAGCTGATTTTCTACTTCAGCTTTGAATGCTTTGAACATGTCAAAAGCATCCGACTTATGTCTCATGAGATACACATAACCAAATCTTAAGTAATCATTTGTGAAGGTGATGAAGTACTCATATCAACCTCTAGCTTGAATGCTCATAGGACCACATACATCAGTGTGTATTAGTCCTAAACATTCAGTGGCTCTTGCACCTTTGGTATTGAACGGCCTTTTGGTCATTTTACCTTCCAAACAAGATTCACAAGTTGGTAGATCATCAACCTTTAAGTCACTTAAAGGTCCGTCACATACCAATCTTTTAATCCTATTAAGGTTAATGTGACCTAGGTGTAAATGTCAAAGGTAGGTTTCATCTTTTGATAATTTTACTCTTTTATGATTAGGTTCCGTTATTTCTGTGTCTAACGAGTGAGAGATATTTCTATGCAAAAAGAATAGACCGTTTTCCAATGTACCTTTGCAAACAATTTTGTCATTCTTACTAATAATAAAAGCTTTATTAAAAGTAACCGAATATCCAAATTTATTTAAATAAGAAAGTGAAATTAAATTCCTCTTGAATTGAGGTACATAATAAACGTCTATTAAATCTAAATGCCTACTAGAATCTAAAATAACTCTAATATCTCCCACTGCACTTGCAGACACTAACGTTCCGTTGCCCAAGCGCAAATTGACTTCATATTCATTCAGCCTTCTCCTTTCTTGGAACCCCTGCAAGGAATAACAAACATGATTAATGGCTCCAGAGTCTATGATCCAAGAATCGGTAGAATCTGTCAGAAAACATGTTTCAAGATAATTAATATTACCTTCTTCCTTCTTATTTTGGGACTTTGGGCAATCTCTTTTCCAATGTCCCTTTTCACCACAAAGGAAACATTTCCCTTTGATCTTGGTTACTTTCTTGGTTTCCTTCTTGGTAGGCCTAAGTTGCTTTTTCTTCTGTTGTTTCTTGACCTTCTTACGGGTCTTAACAGTAGCAACTTTACCAACCAAATGAATCTCTTGACCTTTGTTTTTCATAAGGATCTTTTCAGCGCTTTGAACATCTTGCATCAGATCCTGCAAGGTGTATTCCTTTTTGTTCAAGGTGTAGTCCAACTTGAACTGATCAAAGGAATCTGACAGTGAGTTAACTACCATATCAATTTTGGTCTCACCATCAATCTCAGCACCATTTAGTTCAGCAATATTGAGATGTGCTATGACTTTCATCATGTGATCTTTCACAGATTGTCCAGGTTTCATCCTAAGATTTATAAAAGCAGTCACTGCCTCTCTCTTAGTCGTCCTAGACCTCACAGCAAACATTTCCTCTAGAGACATCATTATATCAGCAGTGGACTCCATTCCTTCATGTTGCTGTTGCAACACGTCGGAGATAGTGGCCTTAATATAACATTTTGCCATATCATCAGAAGTCTTCCACTGCTCATACTCATCTCTTTGCATCACACTAGATTCATTATTAGGAAGGGGTGGTTTAGGAGTAGTTAGAATAAATTTATGTTTTTCACTTTGCAGCAACAACCCAATTTTCCTTTTCCATGTGACATAATTATCTCCAGTTAAGGTGTTATCTTTCAGGATGTTCATAAGTGATCGGGTCATGATTTCTGATTAAAACAAAAACATATATAAGTAAATAATCATGATAAAGCACTTTTAAATATTTAGCTTGAATTAAATAAATAATTCAATCGTAAAAATTCAACGGTGATCCAACACCTATAAATCTTACGCCTCCTTTGGGAGTTCGTACTATTTACTAATTGGACTAGGTCCCACCTAATTGTTAACATAACAACCAGCGTTTTCAATTTTAGCCTTGCAATTTTATTAACAAGAACTCTTGGGAGGATATTAATAAAATTACATTGAGTGTGTTACCAAGATATCGACCCTCAATTTTCTCTCACGAGAATTCCACCTTGGGGAGTAGATTTCTTTTAAGTCAATTGTCTAGTCTATCCTTGTAAGGAAGTATTTTGTTAAATTCCATTTATGGACGCCCCTTGGGGGGATTACCAAAAATAATAAAACTCAACTAACCTTGGAGGCCATAGGCGTTCTAACACACCTTCTCCCACTCAATTATTTAAGGCGTGTGATTAAATTCCAAAGAATGATTTTACCAAGTTATCTAGATGCCAATTAGATACCTAAATCATTCAATGCATGTTCATACCAAAAGAGATATATGAGTGGCACTCCTATTCTATATGACATGTTATCATACAATAACAAATATTGTAATATTTATACATAAAAAATAAATAACCACAATTTTGGTCCATCCTAGAAAAGCATGTAAATTACAATTGTACGGAATACAAAAACTCCTTTCTTGGCGGACAAGACTTCAAGCGATCATCTTTCGCACGAAACTCGCACTCCCAAAGATCACCACAGCAGCCCATGCACACGCCTAGCCCATGCAAGGGCATGAGCTGCCGCACGGCCAGCCTATGCATGGGTCGCGTGCTGCTGCACCGCAACAAGCGCAACTGCACGCTTGGTTGCGTGCGCGCTTGTTGTCTCGGTGCGCGCGGGTGCCAAGACGGGTTCCGGATGCTCCAATTTCTTCAAATCTTTGAGTCTTCGAATCTTGAATATATTACAACTTATTTTATACAATAAAATACTGTAGTAATTTTTTTTTATTAACCACTATAGTATTTTTTTTACAAATAAAAAACAGCACTAAAAAAAAACTGCAGTATTTTTAATACATTAAAAAAAACTGCACAATTTTATACAACAAAAAAAAATTAAGCAACTATCAAGAAGGAACTTGTGACGATAATAGGCCACCCTTCTTGTTACAATTCCGAAACAAAAATTACAAGGAAAATCTAGGACCAAAATTGAGCAATAACAATTCACTTTATAACAACATATATAAATCCATACATTCGACATGTAATTATATATGCGAATACCTAGAGTGTCATCTCTTTCTAAAACATGCATAATCACAATAAAAAGAAATAGATTCACGTATATATACGTTAATTAATTAAAGGGTACAACCAGGCTCTGATACCAATTGTAGGGAAAAAATAACTAAAACCGCAGCGGAAGGGAAAAGTTGATTTTCGTATAGTTTAAAATTTTTCTAAAGATTTGAACCTTAACCCTTTAATTAATTAAACACAAATATACGGTTAGAGTTAAATACCTCTTGTCGCGTGATCCGATTGACTTACGTCGATGGTAATCCGCAAGATCTTCAATCCTAGCACGTACGTGAATCACCTAGGAGCGTGGTCTCCCTTTTTTTCTTTGAATTGCTTACCTGAGAATGGATGTATGGAACTTCTGATCCTGATCTTCAATCCCAAAACACCAAGAGCCTAGAAAAATAGTTCCGGTCACTTTTGAATTCACAATCGATATGATTGGAACTCGCGTAACCCTAAATCGAAAGTGTGCACAAAACCTTTTGATGTTAAAGGCTTGCAAGTGCACTATCGAATGAGAACTTATTTTTCTTTTTATCTCTGGCCGAAATTCTATGTGTATTGAGTAAGATTTTTATTTTTCAAAGCAAACAAAAATCTCTCTCACTCAAGCTTCATAGAGGCCGAAATTTATCACCTTATATTTATAAGGTGACCGAAATTTCTCCTTATCAAAATAGGGTTGGCCGAATTCTTTGTGTAGGAAATCTAGGGTTGGCCAATTTCCTTACTTGAAAAGGATTTGTGCTTTTCCCTAATTCCTATCAATTTAAGAATCCTAACCCTTATAGGACTAGGGTGGCCGAATTCTTTGTGTGGTATGGAGTGTATGTGGACTTAATCCTTACCACATTAGGACTCCTATCACTTAAAAGAATTCTAACCCTAATCCAACACATAGTATTTTATTTACTGATCAGGAAAAGATTTTGATTTAAACTATTAATTAATTAAATAATTAATTAATTTCCATTTAATCAAAACAATAAAATAAAATAATATCTTGGGCTATTTTATTAGCCTTGCCGCCCACACCATATATATATATGGGCCTAATATTATTTTTCTTATTTTATTTAATCCATTAGACTTTAAATAAAATCCCAAATGTGAACCAGACTTATTCTTACTAAAAGAAACAAGCCCACGTGTCTCCTTTTAATATATTAATATAATAGAGCAGTCCATTAAATAAATAATAGACATATTATATTCTTAATATATTAAATGCAATTCTAGATGGACCCATAAATTGGTCCGGTAGAATATATCAAGTGATCCATGCAAGTACGTGTGGATTGTGGATCTTGGCGGGCTATCTAAATTTAAGCTTCAATAGACATAACCTAATCACAATCAACAAATGATTCACTTAGGTCTGATATATTAATTTTAACTCATTCCACTAAAAAGCTAAAATTGAACTCTTAAATAAAGACAGAATAAAGAGATGTTTCTCATTCATACCCTAGACAATCTTATAGGAGATGGTGTATCCTCGTGAATAATATCAGTAATCGCGAAGAGCTCATAGACCGCCTATAGCTCTCCAAGTTACCATATTTCCTCATATGACCACATTTTGAACTTGAATATTTTGACTTGTCCAGAAGCCATGTCTTCAATAATCATTATTGAAAACTCATCGTTGAGATTTAATATCCAATACCTCAAAACATCCATATTATGATATTATACTCTCATTTAATAAATGGAGCCACGATGTCCATATCTATAAATGAAGTCCTCTATCGATTAACAAATGAATACCACAAAACTATCGAGGATAGACTATGCTATATAATCGTACTCATTGATAGCTCAAATGATAACACTTGCAACCATAAGTCCATCATTTATCTCAGGATTAAGATCGACTCTCCGATTGTCCTAATAATGAAAAGACTTATATCTAGTGACGGTTTTAGATAAAGTATTTCATTGTGATCCAGTTCAATGCACCCAGTGTAGGGAAAAATTAACTAAAACCGCAGCGGAAGGCGAAAAGTAGATTTTCGTATAGTTTAAAATTTTTCTAAAGATTTGAACCTTAACCCTTTAATTAATTAAACACAAATATACGGTTAGAGTTAAATACCTCTTGTCGCGTGATCCGATTGACTTACGTCGATGGTAATCCGCAAGATCTTCAATCCTAGCACAAACGTGAATCACCTAGGAGCGTGGTCTCCCTTTTTTCTTTGAATTGCTTACCTGAGAATGGATGTATGGAACTTCTGATCCTGATCTTCAATCCCAAAAACACCAAGAGCCTAGAAAAATAGTTCCGGTCACTTTTGAATTCACAATCGATATGATTGGAACTCGCGTAACCCTAAATCGAAAGTGTGCACAAAACCTTTTGATGTTAAAGGCTTGCAAGTGCACTATCGAATGAGAACTTATTTTTCTTTTTCTCTCTTGGCCGAAATTCTATGTGTATTGAGTAAGATTTTTATTTTTCAAAGCAAACAAATATCTCTCTCACTCAAGCTTCTTTTTGGCCGAAATTTATCACCTTATATTTATAAGGTGACCGAAATTTCTCCTTCTCAAAATAGGGTTGGCCGAATTCTTTATGTAGGAAATCTAGGGTTGGCCAATTTCCTTACTTGAAAAGGAATTGTGCTTTTCCCTAATTCCTATCAATTTAAGAACCCTAACCCTTATAGGACTAGGGTGGCCGAATTATTTGTGTGGTATGGAGTGTATGTGGACTTAATCCTTACCACATTCGGACTCCTATCACTTAAAAGAATTCTAACCCTAATCTAACACAGAGTATTTTATTTACTGATCAGGAAAAGATTTTGATTTAAACTATTAATTAATTAAATAATTAATTAATTTCCATTTAATCAAAAAAATAAAATAAAATAATATCTTGGGCTATTTTATTAGCCTTGCCGCCCACACCATATATATATATGGGCCTAATATTATTTTTCTTATTTTATTTAATCCATTAGACTTTAAATAAAAGCCCAAATGTGAACCAGACTTATTCTTACTAAAAGAAACAAGCCCACATGTCTCCTTTTAATATATTAATATAATAGAGCAGTCCATTAAATAAATAATAGACATATTATATTCTTAATATATTAAATGCAATTCTAGATGGACCCATCAATTAGTCCGGTAGAATATATCAAGTGATCCATGCAAGTACGTGTGGATTGTGGATCTTGGCGGGCTATCTAAATTTAAGCTTTAATAGACATAACCTAATCACAATCAACAAATGATTCACTTAGGTCCGATATATTAATTTTAACTCATTCCACTAAAGAGCTAAAATTGAACTCTTAAATAAAGATAGAATAAAGAGATGTTTCTCATTCATACCCTAGACAATCTTATAGGAGATGGTGTATCCTCGTGAATAATATCAGTAATCGCCAAGTGCTCATAGACCGCCTATAGCTCTCCAAGTTACCATATTTCCTCATATGACCACATTTTGAACTTGGATATTTTGACTTGTCCAGAAGCCTTGTCTTCAATAATCATTATTGAAAACTCATCGTTGAGATTTAATATCCAATACCTCAAAACATCCATATGATGATATTATACTCTCATTTAATAAATGGAGCCACGATGTCCATATCTATAAACGAAGTCCTCTATCGATTAACAAATGAATACCACCAAACTATCGAGGATAGACTATGCTATATAATCGTACTCATTGATAGCTCAAATGATAACACTTGCAACCATAAGTCCATCATTTATCTCAGGATTAAGATCGACTCTCCGATTGTCCTAATAATGAAAAGACTTATATCTAGTGACGGTTTTAGATAAAGTATTTCATTGTGATCCAGTTCAATGCACCCAGTGTAGGGAAAAATTAACTAAAACCGCAGCGGAAGGCGAAAAGTAGATTTTCGTATAGTTTAAAATTTTTCTAAAGATTTGAACCTTAACCCTTTAATTAATTAAACACAAATATACGGTTAGAGTTAAATACGTCTTGTCGCGTGATCCGATTGACTTACGTCGATGGTAATCCACAAGATCTTCAATCCTAGCACGTACGTGAATCACCTAGGAGCGTGGTCTCCCTTTTTTCTTTGAATTGCTTACCTGAGAATGGATGTATGGAACTTCTGATCCTGATCTTCAATCCCAAAAACACCAAGAGCCTAGAAAAATAGTTCCGGTCACTTTTGAATTCACAATCGATATGATTGGAACTTGCCTAACCCTAAATCGAAAGTGTGCACAAAACCTTTTGATGTTAAAGGCTTGCAAGTGCACTATCGAATGAGAACTTATTTTTTTTTTCTCTCTTGGCTGAAATTCTATGTGTATTGAGTAAGATTTTTATTTTTCAAAGCAAACAAAAATCTCTCTCACTCAAGCTTCTTTTTGGCCGAAATTTATCACCTTATATTTATAAGGTGACCGAAATTTCTCCTTCTCAAAATAGGGTTGGCCGAATTCTTTATGTAGGAAATCTAGGGTTGGCCAATTTCCTTACTTGAAAAGGAATTGTGCTTTTCCCTAATTCCTATCAATTTAAGAATCCTAACCCTTATAGGACTAGGGTGGCCGAATTCTTTGTGTGGTATGGAGTGTATGTGGACTTAATCCTTACCACATTAGGACTCCTATCACTGAAAATAATTCAAACCCTAATCCAACACATAGTATTTTATTTACTGATCAGGAAAAGATTTTGATTTAAACTATTAATTAATTAAATAATTAATTAATTTCCATTTAATCAAAACAATAAAATAAAATAATATTTTGGGCTATTTTATTAGCCTTGCCGCCCACACCATATATATATATGGGCCTAATATTATTTTTCTTATTTTATTTAATCCATTAGACTTTAAATAAAAGCCCACATGTGAACCAGACTTATTCTTACTAAAAGAAACAAGCCCACATGTCTCCTTTTAATATATTAATATAATAGAGCAGCCCATTAAATAAATAATAGACATATTATATTCTTAATATATTAAATGCAATTCTAGATGGACCCATAAATTGGTCCGGTAGAATATATCAAGTGATCCATGCAAGTACGTATGGATTGTGGATCTTGGCGGGCTATCTAAATTTAAGCTTCAATAGACATAACCTCATCACAATCAACAAATGATTCACTTAGGTCCGATATATTAATTTTAACTCATTCCACTAAAGAGCTAAAATTGAACTCTTAAATAAAGATAGAATAAAGAGATGTTTCCCATTCATACCCTAGACAATCTTATAGGAGATGGTGTATCCTCGTGAATAATATCAGTAATCGCGAAGAGCTCATAGACCGCCTATAGCTCTCCAAGTTACCATATTTCCTCATATGACCACATTTTGAACTTGGATATTTTGACTTGTCCAGAAGCCATGTCTTCAATAATCATTATTGAAAACTCAACGTTGAGATTTAATATCCAATACCTCAAAACATCCATATGATGATATTATACTCTCATTTAATAAATGGAGCCACGATGTTCATATCTATAAATGAAGTCCTCTATCTATTAACAAATGAATACCACCAAACTATCGAGGATAGACTATGCTATATAATCGTACTCATTGATAGCTCAAATGATAACACTTGCAACCATAAGTCCATCATTTATCTCAGGATTAAGATCGACTCTCCGATTGTCCTAATAATGAAAAGACTTATATCTAGTGACGGTTCTAGATAAAGTATTTCATTGTGATCCTATTTAATGTACCCAGTGCACTAGATTCTTTTACTCGAAAACCTTTCGATGATTTTAGACTCATCATAACTCATTTGATCCCACTCAAATGCTAGGAAAAGAATTTGATAACTTTATCAAGATAGAGGTGCCCAACCTTTAACTTAAGTTGGGAACGTTATTCAAGACTAACTAAAGAATTGTGTCTACCTCACACATATCCGGATGTATGAACAATTCTTCATATCTCATAGTCTTTTGACCTTATGATTATTTACCTTGACAATTATAATAATAAATGCTATAAGTATTTGTAAGAATCAGAAAACACTTTATTAATATGAAAAGATTGTCAATTACAATATTACACTCTTGCTATTGAGCATAATCTTATCACCCAGTGCACTAGATTCTTTTACTCGAAAACCTTTCGATGATTTTAGACTCATCATAACTCATTTGATCCCACTCAAATGCTAGTAAAAGAATTCTACAACTTTATCAAGATAGAGGTGCCCAACCTTTAACTTAAGTTGTGAACGTTATTCAAGACTAACTAAAGAATTGTGTCTACCTCACACATATCCGGATGTATGAACAATTCTTCATATCTCATAGTCTTTTGACCTTATGATTATTTCATTGACAATTATAATAATAAATGCTATAAGTATTTGTAAGAATCAGAAAATACTTTATTAATATGAAAAGATTGTCAATTACAATATTACACTCTTGCTATTGAGCATAATCCTAACAGTTGATGTGTTGACTTTTTTTTTAAATTTAAAATCAGTATTTAATTAAAACCAATCAATCTAATCTTTTAAAATATCAAATATCTTTAAAGATATTGATTAATATTTAGTTTATTTGATTTGATTTGAATTCAAACTATTTAAATTCAAAAATTAAAATTTTAATTTGAATAAAATAAATAATCATATTATCTTATTTTATTCAAAAACAAATATTAACAAACATCCTCCATTTAGTGATTAATCAAATAATCTCATTATTCAATTAATTCCCGAATAAATAAGTGTCACTTTCGTAACACAATTAATTGGACAATCCAATTAATTTTGTCCAATTAACCGTGACCCTTGTTACCTAAATCGATAGGGCTAGCAAGGGGACCTAATGGACCCACAGTATTTTGAGCTCAAATAATCTTTGGAATCATTAGTTAAACTCTTTAATTAATATTCTTTACTTATTAACTTCGGTGTTATTCCACTAAAACCCGAAGCTGCACTTTCTCAACAGCAAAAGCTTTTACACAGACCGATACAACTCGGTGTCCATCGATATAGCTATTACACATGGTGTGATTCTCCACAGTAGTTTATAATTAGATCTGGGTCATAATATCCGTTATACCCCTCTAATTACATATATCCTTTAAGTACCATTGATTCTTTAATGGGAAAAAAAATCATATTTCCTCACGGAATTAGGAGAGAGCCCCGAATTAACCCTTAGGGGAACTACCATCTAGTTCTAACAAGAAGTATATTGATCAGGAACTACCAAACCGCAATCCCAACATACGGAGCATATTGATCAGGAACTGCATCCGACCTCACCCATGGTATGTCAAAGACCACAATCTAACCTGAATGAGTCGATATGACACTCAGGATTAAGATCACCCACATATAGCCATCATTAGTTGATATATATGAATCTCATTGGTAAACGGATCTGGGTGAGAGATTCATATAAATTATTGCCCAGTCCTATATGATCACATCATACAAGATGCCTCCATTCCATATCTTTATATGAATGATTCAGGATAGAATCACCGTACATTTCAGAATGGACCACAGCTATAGATTAACCACAAATAAACTACCCACTTTTATTTGCTATCTATGGACACTTTAGATTGCACATCTCTTACTGTATCCATCCGTATATGACACTCATAAACACAGTTCGAGATTACATCTGGAAAGGATGTTAATATGCACAATTTATAAAATAAACAACACAACAAGAATGAATTGAACTTTTCTTTTTTATTTATTTCATAAATCCATTTACAACTTACATCTTTAGGGCATAAACCCCAACAATCTCCCACTTGCACTAAAGCATATGAGGCATGTTTCGTAACCCAAGACCATCTAAGTGGCCTGAAAACACTTTAGCCGGTAAGATCTTCGTAAATGGATCATCATGATTGTCTTGTGAGGCTATCTTTATGACGATCACATCTCCTCTCTGCACTATCTCTCTAATGAGATGATACTTTCTCTCTATATGCATCACTCTCTTGTGGCTTCTTGATTCTTTAGAATTAGCCACAGCACCACTGTTATCACAATAAAGTATGATGGGCTTATCCAGATTTGGAACAACTTCCAGATCACTCAAGAACTTGCGGAGCAAAACAACCTCTCTAGCAGCTTCACAAGCGGCTATATATTCGCCTTTCATGGTGGAGTCAGCAATGCAAGATTGCTTGATACTTCTCAACACAATGGCTCCACCACCCAGGGTGAAAACTGATCCAGACGAGAATTTCCTAGAATCCATGTCTGACTGAAAATCAAATTCCATGTATCCTAACGGGATCAAATCCTATCCGGAATACACTAGCATATAGTTTCTCGTTCTCTGAAGATACTTGAGAATTGTCTTGATAGCAACCCAATGATCCAATCCTGAGTTGGACTGGTATCTGCTGGCTACTCCCACTGCATAGTAGATGTCCGGTCTCATGCATCACATAGCATACATGAGACTACCTACTGCCGATGCATACGGTACACTTCTCATATCCTCAACTTCTTGAGGTGACTTAGGACACTATTCCTTAGACAAGTGAACTTCATGCCTAGAAGGTAAATTACCTTTCTTGGAGTCTTGCATCGTATATCGCAAAAGAATCTTATCGATATACGATGCCTAAGACAGTGCTATGAGTTTGTTTTTACGATCCCTTATAAGTTGGATCCCTAGAACGTAACTCGCCTCTCCCAAATATTTCATTTGGAATTGGCTAGCCAGCCAGCCCTTTACATCAAATAACACTCTCACATCATTCCCAATGAGTAGGATGTCGTCCACGTATAGGACCAAGAAAACTACCTTTTGTCAATGATGCGCTTGTAGACACAAGGCTTATCGACGTTTTTGCTCAAAGCCATAGGTTTTGATCACATCATCAAATCTGATGTTCCAAGATCTAGATGCTAGCTTAAGTCCATAAATAGACCTTTGCAGCTTGCAAATTTTTTGCTTTTGATCTGGGAGCACTAATCTCTCTAGTTGCATCATATAGATGCTCTTGTCAAGATTGTCATTCAAGAATGCAGTCTTGACGGCCATTTGCCAAATTTCATAATCGAAATAGGTAGTAATGGATAAGAGAATCCGAATAGACTTAAACATGACTACTGGTGAGAAGGTCTCTTCATAATCGACCCCCTCTTTCTGGGTATAACCCTTAGCCATTAGCCTTGCTTTGAAGGTCTCTACCTTGCCGTCCACTCCACTTTTTCTCTTGTAGATCCACTTACACCTTATGGGTTTTACCCCATCCGGTAAATCTACAAGATCTCAGACTGAGTTGGAGTGCGTAGACTCTATTTCGAGATTCATGGCTTTAAGCCATTCATCTTTATCAGGATCTTCCATTGCATTCTTAAATGTTAATGGATCATCCACACTATCAGCAAAGACAACACATTGTCCCTCACCTATACCTAAATAGCATTCAGGTTGTCTTACAACCCTCCTACTACGTCTAAGTGATAGTGTATCCTGATCAGGAACCATCTGACTCTCAGATGTTTGTGGATCAACAACTCTTGTTGATGAAGCATAAGTCTTACCAGGCTCCAACTCATTCAATACAATCTTAGAACGAGGTTTATGGTCACTAATATATTGTCCTCAAGAAACGTTGCATTTGTCGATACAAATACTTTGTTATCTTCGGGACTATAGAAGTGTCCACCTCTAGTCTCCTTAGAGTATCCTACAAATAGGCAGACCACAGACTTGGAGTCTAGCTTTCCACTTCTGTGCTTCAGCACGTGTGCTGGACATCCCCATACGTGGAATTGTCGCAAACTAGCTTTATGACCATTCCACAACTCTAGGGGAGTTTTAGTAACAGATTTGGATGACACTACATTCAAAATGTATGCCTCTGTTTGTAACGCATATCCCCAGAAGGAATTTGGTAATGATGAGAAACTAATCATAGATCTCACCATTTCCATCAGGGTTCTATTTCTCCTCTCCGCTACACCATTTTGCTGAGGTGTTCGGGAGCTGTGAGTTGGGAAACTATCCTATGCTCGACCATGAAGTCTTTAAACTCTTGGTCAAGGTACTCACCTCCACGATTTGATCGCAGTGACTTGATAGTCATACCTAAATGATTCTCAACTTCAGCTCAGAATTCTTTGAACTTTTCAAATGTTTTCGACTTTCATTGCATCAGGTAGACATATCCGTCTCTTGAGTAGTCATCTATAAAGGTGATATAATACTCATAGCCACCTCTAGCTCTAACATTCATCGGTCTGCAGTGATATGAACCTCACCAAGAACAGTGAAACCCGAAACCAATATATGATAGCAAGGATCGTTTTCTATATTCAATTTTATAAGCAAGAACAATATAGGATCGTGACCCGTTATCTATAATGAGATAAGAACCAACGGTATCCAACAATAAAGTGAAAGATGCCACACTCAAGAACAAGAAAGAAAGGTGAGTGATAAGTCAATTTTCGGAACCAAAGAGAAACTTCTCTCTATTTTTCATTCAAAATCAAGTCTACTGAAAATTACATCAGTTGGTTCCTTATAAACTAAAACCCTAATAAACAAAAAGGAAACACGATATTCGGCCATTATGGCCTTACAATTAGAAAACTAAATTGGGCAATAATTGCCTTACAAATGGGAAAGAAAATAAAAGACTAAAACAAGCAACTATTGACTTGTTCCCTATTTTGAAGGCTAAATCTGGAAACAAATCAGCCCCATAATTTGGGAAACAAATTAACTTTTATTCTTTGGAAAATAAAATAGGAAAAATGCTGAAATAGGGATTTCCTCCAACCATTTGTTCCCTATTTGGAAGGCTAAATCTGGAAACAATCAGCCCCTTAATTTGGGAAACAAATTAACTCTTATTCTTTGGAAAATAAAATAGGAAAAATGCTAAAATAGGGATTTCCTCCAACCATACGCCGCCCATGTTGTGCCACATGCCCAAATTCTTCTCTTATTCAGCCCAATCAATTGTCTTGATTATGTTAATTAAGCCTTGGTCTTCATGTGGGCTTATCTTGGACTTTAACAATTCAACATCAGCCCAAGTATTTTGAATCAGGCCATTGAGTGCTTCTTTGAATCTTTTAGCTCTTGCCCTTGTTATTGGCCCAACCGGAACATGCAATGGATCCCTTGGTGCAGCTCCTTTGAAGTTCCTTTGTCTCCTCGGGATTACTTCGATATGCTAGTCTATTCGGGATGGGTGCTCCAGGTACAAAGTCAATTTGGTGCTCAATCCCCCTTACTGGTGGTAAACCAATAGGCATTTCTTCGGTAAACACTTCATCAAAGTCCTGCAAAAGAGAAACAACAACACTAGGCAAGGAAGGGTTAATTTCATTAGTACTAAAACAAGCCTCTTTGTACAAAAGTACAATCATTGGCTAATTTGAAAACAAAGCCTTTTTGATCTCACTGTCTCTTGCATAAAAGCTCACTTGTTTTTTTTTTCTCATCATCCACTTTTTCTTTTTCAATTTTTTTCTCTTTTTTGCTGTTTCAGACTCTCTTTCTTTTGAACTCTCACTCTCCTTTTTTACATCTCTCTCTTTTTTTAACCTCACTTGATCTTCATACACTTGTCTTGGGGTTGAAGGTACAAGAGTGATTGACTTTTTATTGAGTATAAAGGAGTATTTATTGGTATATCCATCATGAGTCACATGTCTATCAAACTGCCAAGGTCTCCCCAAAAGGATATGGCCCACGTTCATTGGTACCAGGTCACAAAGGACTTCGTCTTTGTATTTTCCAATTGAAAACGTCACCAACACATGTTTAGTCACATTGATTTCCCCACAATCATTTAACCATTGTAGCTTATAAGGTTTTGGGTGCTTCAAAGTGGCCAAATTCAGTTTCTCCACAAAACTAGTGCTAGCCACATTAGTACAACTCCCCCCCCCCCCCATCAATGATCATGCTACATACCTTATCATTTACATGGCAGCGGGTGTGAAATATGTTGTCACGTTGTATCTCATCATCTTCCTTGGCTTGAGCACTTAGAGCTCTTCTTGCCACCAAAAGCTCCATCCACCGGATATTCAATGTCACTTGCATCCTCCAAAGGTGGCATGGACTCATCATCGGATTCACCCTCAGATTTGATATCACCATCATCCTTCAAAACCATTACTCTTTTGATTGGGCATTGAGATGCAATATGACCTGCTCCCAATTACTTAAAGCACTTAATGTCACGGTTTCTAGAAGGTTGAAAATATGATTTACCTTGATTTAATGTGCCTTCGGCCTTATGAACTTTGGAAGGTTCAGTCTTGGCCATGAAACTAGGTTGGTCATCCCTCTTGTCCCAATTCGGTTTCCATGATGATGAAGAACCCAAATTTTGCCCAACCTGTGTGGAACTCTTCCTCTTCAACTGTTGTTCCACCTTAATGGCCATGTGTACCATATCAGTCAATTCAACATAATGTTTCTTCTCCACTATATTTGCAATGTCTCGGTGTGGTCCACTTAAGAACCTAGCCATAGTAGCCTCTATGTCCTCCTCTACATCAGCTCGAATCATGGTTATCTCCATTTCCTTGTAGTAGTCTTCAACACACTTAGACCCTTGAGTAAGAGTTTGCAATTTTTGAAACAAACCCGTATAATAGTGACTTGGAATGAAACGCTTCATCATGACAGCTTTCATCTCCTCCCAAGTCTCAATAGGCATTTCTCCATTCCGTCTCCTACTCACAATCAGTTGATCCCACCTAACGATAGCGTAATCATTGAATTCTATGGCAGCCAACTTCACCTTCTTCAATTCGGAATAGTCATGGCAGTCAAACACCAATTATATTCTCTTCTTCCACTCCAAATAAGCTTTAGGATCGGTTTTACCTTAGAAAGTTGGGATCTTCACCTTTATACTACCCAAATTATTATCAGACCTCTCTCCATACCTATCTTCTCTATTCACATACCTATCTCCTCTATTCCCATACCTATCTCCTCTACCTCCCATTCCACGCCTAAATCTGCCCACACCTACATTAGACATGCAATCATCCTCCTCTAGGTCATTCCCATCATCATCTTCATAGTCATTCTTAGGTGGGTTCCTTTCTCTTCAATTAACATTAGGAGCCCTGAATGGCTGCTCCTTTTGCGAACTAGACTCCACTTTGTCTAACCTATCGATCACCTCGCCAAACTGAGTCTCCATCCGCGCCATGTGTTGTCGCATGGCTTTATACAAAAGATCGAGATCTACCTTTTCTGGTGTTTCGTTGGACACACATTTACTGTTATCGTGTGACATATCTAAAACCTGCAAAACAAACAAGAATTAGTAAACCTCACAAACACTCCCTCACGTGTATACCCTCAAAGATGGTGGCACTCACACTCGTGTTTCACTCAATTCGTTTGGTTTTTACCCTCTGATGAGCTCACACTCTCTTGCCTTTTTCCACTCTTTGTTCACTCTCTCAATTCCTTTTTTTTATCAACCCACAAAATCAAGAAAAGGAATAAAAAAATAGTTGATATAAGTTCAACTACACGACCTTGCAAAGAAAAAAAATTTGTACTCTTTTTTTTTTGGACCTTGATCTTTTTTTTTTTGACCTTGATCTTTTTTTTTGGACCTTGATCTTTTTTTTTTGACCTTGATCAAATGGACTCAAGCAAGGCTTTGGTATTTTTTTTATTGGACTTGATCAATCGGAATCAAGTTTGTGAACTTTTTTTTTTAACAAACGAAATCAGGGAAGAAGAAGAAGGATAGATTAAACCTGAGTTTAGAAACCTAGGCTCTGATACCAAATGATATGAACCTCACCAAGAACAGTGAAACCTAGAACCAATATATGATAGCAATGATCGTTTTCTAGATTCAAGTTTATAAGCAAGAACAATATAGGACCGTGACCCGTTATCTATAATGAGATAAGAACCAACGGTATCAAGAAAGTGAAAGACGCCACACTCAAGAACAAGAAAGAAAGGTGAGTGATAAGTCAATTTTCGGAACCAAAGAGAAAATTCTCTCTATTTTTCATTCAAAATCAAGTCTACTGAAAATTACATCAATTGGTTCCTTATAAACTAAAACCCTAATCGAAAAAAAAGGAAACAATATATTCGGCCATTATCGCCTTACAATCAGAAAACTAAATTGGGCAATAATTGCCTTACAAACGGGAAATAAAATAAAAGGCTAAAACAAGCAACTATTGACTTGTTCCCTATTTGGAAGGCTAAATCTGGAAACAAATCAGCCCCCTAATTTGGGAAACAAATTAACTCTTATTCTTTAGAAAATAAAATAGGAAAAATGTTGAAATAGGGATTTCCTCCAACCATTTGTTCCCTATTTGGAAGGCTAAATCTGGAAACAAATCAGCCCCTTAATTTGGGAAACAAATCAGCCCCTTAATTTTGGAAACAAATTAACTCTTATTCTTTGGAAAATAAAATAGGAAAAATGCTGAAATAGGGATTTCCTCCAACCATACGCCGCCCATGTTGTGCCACATGCCCAAACTCTTCTCTTATTCGGCCCAATCAATTGTCTTCATTATGTTAATTAAGCCTTGGTCTTCATCTGGGCTTATCTTGGATTTTAACAATTCAACATCAGCCCAAGTATCTTGAATCAGGCCATTGAGTGCTTCTTTCAATCTTTCAGCCCTTGCCATTGTTATTGGCCCAACCGAAACATGGTATGGATCCCTTGGTGTAGCTCCCTTATTCTCATCATGCAGACGTCTGTATGTATGAGCTCCAGTGGCTCTATAGCTATAAGTCTTTTTCCAGTAAAAGGTCTCTTACTCATCTTACCTTCTCAACAGGATTCGCAGACAGGTAAGGTGCCAACCTTTAACTCACTTAAAGGTCCGCTTTTTACTAGTCTGTCTATCTGGTCAAGGTTGATATAACCAAGCCTTAGATGCCAGAGATACATGTCATTATTTGGAGAAATCTTATGTCGTTTAGTTTTTGGTTTTTCAACCTTAAACATTTTGGTGTTGAGCAGTGTAGTATGTATTAACTATCTTAACACATACAAATTGTTTTCATTAATTCCTGAACAAATATTCAGCTCATTCTTTCCAATAATAACATGCTTATTATTAAAAGAAACAGAATATGATTGTTCTAACAACTTAAAAACGGAAATCAAATTTTGTGTAAATCCAGGAATATAAAAAACATTGTTCAATAATAAAAACTATTATTATTACAAAATTGCAATCTTATTTCTCCCACTGCTTTGGCCGACACGACATACCCCGACCCCACACGCATTGAGAAGGCTCCCTCCTCTAGTTGTGTCCAAGAATCAGTCCATTGTAAAGAAGAACAAACATGGTTAGTGGCCCTCGAATCAACTATCCAGGGTGAAGAATCATCTTCCACTAAACAAGATTCAAGAACAAGTAAATCATATTTACATTTCGTCTTCTTCTTCTTGGCTACCTCCTCCGGGTACTGAGGACAGTTCCTCTTCCAGTGCCCGACCTTGTTAAAAAGGAAACATTTTCCTTTGTCTTGGTCGGTGGAGGTGCCCTTCTTTTTGCTTTGGGCCTTCTTGGGCTTGGGCTTACCTTTGGCCTTCCCATTAAACATCTTCCTCTTTTTGTTATTATTAGAGGAGAAAGATGACTTGGTAACATTTGCCTCACCAGTCTTACCCTTGTTGTTCTTAGTCAAGGACTCAAAAGTAGCAAGCTCATTGAGCAACTGTGTGAGACTGAACTTTAACTTGTTCATCCCGTAGTTGCTCTTAAACTGATAGAAACTCTTTGGAAGAGTCGTCAGTATGATGCTCACTTGACTGGGTTCGTCAATGGCCCCGCCATTGACTTCTGCCTTGTTGAAGTAGGACATCATGCTCAGGACATGTTCCCGAACTGATGTACCTTCCTTCATGTGAGCGAGCATAGCGGAACGAACAGCTTCATGTCGCTTTTGCTCTGAGGGCTGCCCGAACATAGCTTCCAATGACTCCATGATTTCGAATGCTGAAGTCATTGCTTCGTGCTTTGTGACAAGCACGTCTGTTAGAGAAGCCAACAGATATGTTTGGGCCTTCTCATCAGATGAGACCCATCGCTGGTATGCCTCACGAACTCTTTGCGAAGCATTGGCATTAGGTGCTGGAGGACATTCCTCCGTAAGCACAAACTTGAGGTCTTTTGTGACCAATATTTCATTAATATCTAGTTTCCACTTAGTGTAGTTATCATCAGTTAATTTGTCGTTTGCAAGTATTTGTAGTATCGCAGAAGACATAATTTCTGAAATAAATAAAACATTCATTCAGTCATTTATTAAAACAAGTGCTGGTGCTTTGGTATAAATTTAAACATGATGTATGAACATGTTTAACGAACTAGAACTACCCTAAAACCAGTTACTATACCACGACAATCCAACATACCACAAAGAAGTGCCGCCTTAGGTCGGTCAAGTCTTTACATGTTGGATCGAGACATTTTCAATCAAATGATATTCTAGAATAACTCTTATTCCATATCATTCAACCATCGTTTATTCAGTCAGGTTTTTAACTAAAAAAACTTAATCAAAACCTTCGTGAGTGTAACCCACCATTTCAGATTCCACGAGCTTAACTAGAGAATTGCCGCCTTAGGGTCGGTCAATCCCGAAATACCCTCAAAAATCTTATCCGTTAGGTAGTCAACCTTGATATTGATCTTTGTGGAAACCCTCCTTAGGGAGGACGAAAGCAAAGCCGTCATGAGGCCCCACTCGGATCTTACGGTGTAGAATTATGGAGATTGCGGGATATATATGTCATATATCTCTCTCCCACTCACTATTATAGAACTATGGTTTTCTATTATCCGTTAATGCACCTAGACTCTACAGGATCAAATGGCTAACTTTAATCAAGTTATCTAGCGCATTAACAAATTCATTATTAGAAATAAATTCTAATTAACTAATAAATTATTAATGATTTTTAACTATTAAAAATCTAATCAATTAGTGAATAATCTAAGCTTTTGTAAACTATTTACTAAGCTCAGATTATTATGATAGTGCTTACCAAGTTTTAACTATTAAAACTCAAACACATTATTCGGTTCATTTATTATTAGGTTATTAATCATATTAATCCTAATTACAATAAAAGACCCTATTAATCCAACTTACTAAACTCTTTAATAACTAGATTAATATAAATGAGAATTACCAAGTTTTTTTAAAAAAACAAGTCTCATTTTCATAGCCAATAATGTATCTACTGATTTTAATCATATTAAAAAAATACATAAAATATTAGGCTATGACGCATGTATGACATATCAAATATATTTGTGTTGACTTTTCTCCCTTTCTAAATAAAGAACAAATGGTTTAGCAAGAAGATATTGACTTGACTTTTCTCCCTTTCTATGATACTAATTACTTACCGAAAAAAAGAAGATATCGACTCCAATGACTCAAAGCTCTATAGATTGCGTAGAAGGTAGAACTCCTTGTCATAAGTAGAGTATTTCTTTTGAGATTCATTCAGCTTCTCACTAAAGAATGCAATCGGCTTCCCTTCTTAACTTAGAATAGCACAAATACCTTCAGATGAAGCATCACACTCAACCTCAAACACCTTTGCAAAATCTGGAAGTGATAAGATTGGAGCTTCGGTCACCTTTCTCTTTATCAGCTCGAAGCTTCTTCTAGCCTCTTCCGTCCACTTGAAACCATCCCCTTTCAAGCACTTAGTGATAGGAGCCACAATAGAATTGAACTCCTTGATAAAACCTCGATAAAAAGATGCAAGTCCATGAAAACTATGGATGTCATGGAGTGTTTTTGGCTCATACCAACTCATAATAGCTTCCACCTTGTTAGGATCCATCTCAATTCCGTCTTTCGATACTACATACCCCAAGAAAATTAGGTTCTCCGTAAAGAACTTGCATTTCTTCAAATTTTTATAGAGCTTCTACTCTCTCAAAATGTCAAAGAGCTGTCGTAAATGGTTCAAATGCTCTACCTAATCTCTGCTGTACACAAGAATATCATCAAAATAAACAACAATAAAGTGCCCAATGCAAGGTTTAAGGACATGGTTCATTAATCTCATGAAAGTGCTAAGAGCGTTAGATAACCCAAATGGCATCACCATTCACTCATAGAGGCCATCTCTAGTCTTGAAGGCTGTCTTCCACTCATCTCCTTGTCTCATTCTGATATGATGGTAACCACTCCATATATCAATCCTCGAAAAGATTGCTGCCCTATGAAGCTGATCAAGCAAATCATCAAGTCTTGGAATGGGAAAGCGATAATCAATTGTTATCTTGTTCACATCCCTGCTATCAATACACATGTGCCACAGACCATCTTTCGTAGGAGCTGGTACTGCACATGGACTCATACTTTCACTCACCATTTCCTTGGCTAACAATTCATTCACTTGATGTTGCAACTCTTCATGCTCTTTAGGACTCATTCGATAAGCTGCTTTGTTTTGAAATGTTGCACTTGGAACAAAATCAATGCGATGCTGAATGCCTCTCAATGGTGGAAAACCAGGTGGTAACTCATCCGGAACCACATTAGAATATTCTTTAAGAGTAGTCTTTATAATCAGTGAAGGATCATTGTTCCCCTCATTTTCTTCCACCATAACCAGCACATACACTTCACCCACCTTGCATCAACTCTCTCCTACAATCAACTAGAGTAAGCAAGCTATTTCCCTCTCCTTTAGAAGGTTCGGGAACCTCTTCTGGTCTACTAGGACCCAACACAATCTTACAACCATCTTTAACAAAAGAGTACATGTGTTTAAAACCATCATACAACACATGCCTATCATAATGCCAAGGTCTCCGTAGCAGTAAATGACATGAATCCATAGGGGCTACATCACACCAAACTTCATCCCTATAATTTCTACCAATTGAAAAAGAAACAGGGCAACGTTTATTCACCTTAATCTCGTTGTTCTTTTGAAGCCATGAGAGCTTGTAGGGATGTGGATGTTGCTCTGTTTTGAGGTCTAACTTGTCAACCATATTAGAAGACACTACATTCTCACCCAATCCTTGCCACTATCAATAATCACAACATACACCTTGCCATGAGAAGTGCACTTGGTGTGGAACACATTCTTTCTCACCCAATCCTCCTCTTCCTCTTCTCTAACCACACTCAAACTCCTTTGAACGACCAGAGAAGCTCCATTATCTCTATAAGTCATGTCTGCCGCAACGTCTTCATTCTCATACTCATCTTCTTTCATATCTGTTGCTAAGTCATTTTCATCACTGTCTTCTTCAACCAATGAAACGATCTTGAGTTTTGGACACTCCGAAGCAATATGTCCAAACCCTTGGCACTTGAAACACCTGCGAGAATTGGTATTAGAAAAACTAGGCTGCTGTTATTGCTTCGACACCATGCCTTCTCCTTTTGATGTCAAAGCTTTCGTTTTGGTTTTGTTTACTACAGTAGGCTTAGAACTTGAAGTGTTTCCTTTAGTAGCAAAGCCTTCTCTTGAACCATACTTAGAACCTCTACTAGGCATCTCCTTTTGTTGCTTCTCCACCTTAAGAGCAAGCTTACACACATCGTTAAAACTCCAATATGGTTGTAGTTGCACCACATTAGAAATCTCATAATTTAAACCACCAAGATAACGCGCCATGGACTGTTTTTCAAGCTTCGGTACGTCCCCCTTCAACATGAGATTATCAAACTCAGCAGTATACTCTGCAACTAAAAGGTCTTTTTGTCGAAAGTTATGGATCTTCAAGAAGATGTCTTGCCGATAATTATCTGGAAGGAATTTCCTCTTCAACTCTTTCTTCATCTTCTACCATGTAACGATCTACTTCTCCCTTCTCTTTCTCGCTGCCTCTTAAGATTCTCCCACCAAACGATGCATGCTTCCTAAGCTTGATGGCAACAAGCTTTGCCTTCTTTTTCTCAGGCATATCTTGATGATCAAATATACGATCTACCGTATTCAGCCACTCTACGAACTCATCTGGTTGCATCTTCCCTTCAAACTCCAGAATCTCTACTTTGGCATTGAAACCCCATTGAGTATCACGTTCTCTATACCCATAAAATCTCAAATCACGCGGATGTGGAGGAGTGCTATCATTAGAATCATGTCTGTGTGTGTGATGGAAAGGATTAACAACATCACCATCATCTTCTGGTCCTTCATTCTCATCATGACCGCGATTCTTGTAGAGTTGCAATCGTTGTTGGAGATGATATATTTGTTGTCTCAAATCATCCATAATAATGTTCTGTTGATTCACTTGAGGAGCTGATTGTTCTTCGCTAGTTGATCCACGATAACGACGACTAGCCATTGATAACCAGCTCTGATACCAAATCTAGTGCCGGGCAGCCCTAAACAATATCCAGACGTCAAACACACTCACGAACAGCCCACACACAAAAAAAACACTCAAACTAGTCTGTCTCACACAAGAACAAATAAAGCTAGATTAACTAATTTTCCAAGGGATACAGATATCACCACCCTTAGTAAACTAGTTGAAATGGCTCACCACCAAGACTAATCTAAAGGGATATAGAAACACCACCCTCTCAACCAGCCAAGGATACATAACAAATGATAAACTCACCACTCAATGGAAATCCACCAAAGAGATAAAGAGTTATAAGATAAAATCTCAAAGAGATAGTATTCTGAAATTCAATATTGATTAACTCATTTTACAAGGATATAGGCTCATTATAAAGCCTAAACATGGAACAACCCTCCATGTATAGAAAAGGGACGAAAAATAAAGATGACAACATAATTCAAAACATTGGAAACTTGAGAAATTAAAGACATTAAAGCTGAAATCTTCAAATCCCGTAATTGTTGTCTGCTGAACCTTGAAAATAAAAACATTGATAACTCCTTCTAGGAAACCCCAAACTATGCAATTCAAAAGTGGAAAGTGTAGTTAAGAGGTTGATGTATCCAATGACATAAGGCACGTCAGCTAGTTCTTCCAGAAACAAGTTATGAAGTCTCGAAATTGCCCCTCGAACATGACCTGATGTTTAACAAATTAAAATGAGAATTTGAATTCCCCTTGTGTCTCGAACCGAGGTTTAAGTCCTTGAAAAAGGATAACAAAGGTAAGACCAGTGATGCAAATGTTGCTGAACCATCTTTCTCTGGATCTAAGGGTAAGCCAAAACCCAAGAAAGCCCAAATCAAGAAGAAGGGCACCTCCACCAACAAGGATGATAAAGGCAAAAGAAAATGTTTCCATTGTGACAAGGTCGGTCACTAGAAGAGGAATTGTCCTCAATGTCTAGAGGATGTTGCCAAGAAGAAACAGGCAAAAGGTAAACATGATTTACTTGTCATTAAATCATGTTTAGTGAAAGATGATTCTTCACCTTGGATAGTTGATTAATGGGCCACTAACCATGTTTGCTCGTCTTTGCAGTGGACTGGTTCTTGGACAGAGCTTGAGGAGGGAAGCCTTCTATGTGCCTTTTGGGTCAGGGGATGTCATGTCAGCAAGAGCAGTGAGAGTAGTTAGACTCCAGTTTGAAAATTATTTTCTTATGTTGAACTCTGTATATTTTATTCCTGGATTTACAAGAAATTTGATTTCTGTATCCAAATTGTTGGAACAATTATATTTTGTTTCTTTTAATAATAAGTCAGTTATTGTTTCTAGAAATGGTTTAAATATTTGTTCAGGTTTAATGAAAACAACTTGTATATTTTAAGACCATTAATTCATACATCACTGCTCAATGCTGAATTGTTTAAAGTTGAAAAACCTAAAACCAAACGATAGAAAATTGTATTTATGACATCTAAGACTTGGCCATATTAACCTTGACAGGATAGACAGACCAGTTAAAAGCGGGCCATTAAGCCAGTTAAAGGTTGGCACCTTACCTGTTTGTAAATCTTGTTTAGAAGGTAAAATGACCAAGAGACCTTTTACTGTAAAAGGGCTTAGAGCTAAGGAACCACTAGAGCTTATAAACTCACACGTCTGTGGACTGATGAATGTTAAAGCAAGGGGTGGTTATGAGTATTATGTCATATATATAGATGACTACTCTAGATACGGATATGTCTACCTAATGTAACGGAAGTCGAAAACTTTTGAAACGTTTAAAGAATTCCGAGCTGAAGTTGAGAACCAATTAGGCAAGACTCTCAAGGCTCTATGATCAGATCATGGAGGTGAGTACATTGACCAAGAGTTTGAAGACTACTTGGTTGAACATGGGATCGTATCCCAACTCACAGCTCTTGGAACACCACAACAGAATTGTTCGGCAACATTTGCCTCACCAATCTTACATTGCTGAAGAAATAATTAAAAGATTTCATTCATCTCATACATTCATCACATGTAAAATTTTGGCGTAAAATCAAACATGATGCATGAACATGTTCAATGAACAAGAAATAAACCCTAAAAAAGTGTTACTACTCCACCAAAATCAAACATACCACAAGCAAGTGCCGCTTTAGGGTCAGTCAAGTACTTGCATGTTGGACCGAGACATTCTCAGTCAAATGATATACTAGAATAACTCTTATTCTTATATCATTCAACCATCGTTTGTTTTAGTTAGGATCTTTATAGACCAATTTTATTAAATCGTTTGTGAATGTGACCCATCATTTCAGATTTCATAGCTTAACTTGAGAATTGCTGCCTTAGGGTCAGTTAATCCCAAAATAAATTCAGAAATCTTATCCCTTAGGAAGTCAACATTGGTATTGACTCTCAAGGAAACTTTCCTTATGGAGGATGAAAACAAAGCCGTCTCGATGCTCCACTTGAATCTCACGGTGTTGAACTAACGATGGAGACTGCGGGACATATTGTAATATATCCCTCCCCCATTCACTACAATCCGGTTAGGGTTTCATTTAATGCACCTAGATTATACTAAGAATTAATAGCTAATATAACTGATGAGAATAAGGGAGCTGCACCAATGGATCCATTGCATGTTCCGGTTGGGCCAATAACAAGGGTAAGGCCTGATTCAAAGAAGCACTCAATGGCATGATTCAAGATACTTGGGCTGATGTTGAATTGTTGAAGTCCAAGATAAGCCCACATGAAGACCAATGCTTAATTAACATCTTCAAGACAATTGATTCGGCCAAATAAGAGAAGAGTTTGGGCATGTGGCACAACATGGGGGGCGTATGGTTGGAGGAAATTCCTATTTCAACATTTTTCCTATTTTATTTTCCAAAGACTAAGAGTTAATTTATTTTCCAAATTAAGGGGCTGATTTGTTTCCAGATTTAGCCTTCCAAATAGGGAACAAGTCAATAGTTGCTTGTTTTAGTCTTTTATTTTCTTTCTCGTTTGTAAGGCAATTATTGCCCAATTTAGTTTTTTGATTGTATGGCCATAATGGCCGAATATCTTGTTTCCTTTCTTTTTCGATTAGGATTTTAGTTTATAAGGAACCAACTGATGTAATTTTCGGTAGACTTGATTTTGAATGAAAAATAGAGAGAATTTTCTCTTTGGTTCCGAAAATTGATTTATCACTCACCTTTCTTTCTTGTTCTTTAGTGTGGCGTCTTTCACTTTCTTGATACCGTTGGTTCTTATCTCATTATAGATAACGGGTCACAGTCCTATATTGTTCTTGTAAGTACCTCATTTTTATGATTGGCTTATTTCATGACAAATCACATTGGGATTATTTGTAATGGGTAGCTTAGGTATTATTGTGGTTCTTCATCAACAAGCTTCCAAGATCCCATAGTGCTTCAAGAGAGGTAGTTTACTTGTCTTGACTCTTTTGAAGAGATTTTAGTTGCACACACTCACTTGCATGCATTATATTCTTGATTACATGCTATTGAATGATGCATTGTATGCCATTCATGACACTCCACACTTGCACATTTTTGTATATTAGATTAGTGTGCTGAGTATGCCTGGAAAAGAGGATTTTCCTCTTTACCGCGGTGAAGGTCGCTTGCTGGGCACCTGCCTTCGTCACGGTCCCAACAGCGGTTGGTTCTAGAAGGTGCATGCGTTAAAGACCGCGGTCTGTGCACTTGTATGCGCGGCATGTCCATACCGCGGTATACTTCAGTAGGCCCCTGCTGCCTAGACCGCAGCCTATGCTTTACATGCACAGCGGTCCCCAATGCGGTGTTATCCAGACGGTGCACCGCTGCTTGTACCGCGGTCTGAGCACTTACCCGAGCCGCGGTCCAGCAAGCGGTATTGACGGGATTTTGCTTCCCAAGCCCAAAACGACGCAGTTTTGTCTAGGGTTTCTATATATATGTTCTCTTCTTCCCCAACTCGTTTTCAGAGCTTCATGAACCCATTTTTATGAGAGAGAACAACCCTTAGAGAGAGAAAGCTTCAAGCTTTGTTACTTGACTCTCCAAACCCAAAACCCATCATCTTCATGCATTTCTAAGCATCTTTAAGGCATGGGTTTTCATCATTAGTTGACTTGGTAAGTTGAACAAAAAACCTCATCTATTTATGAGTTCCTTTGTATGTTTGGGTTTGTATTGTGATAGCTTGCATTTAGGACATATTTGCCCTCTAGCTAATTAGGACTCATTGATTGCATTTGTTAATTGCATTTATTGTCCTTGCCATGATTAATGACAACATATGTTGATATGGCTTTGTTTGATGACTAGAGTTTAGACTTGCATATCTATATCTAGTTAGGTCTTTATGAGGATTCATATAGATATTGATATCTAGGATTTGTACTTAGTGTCATATTTAATCCCTAGATAAGCATTTAGTGTTGCCTAGCATTATTTGCATTTTGAGTATTTATATATTCACTTAGGTTGTTAATCTCATCTTGAGAGTTAAGTCTTGTGACAACAAGGTGTAGTGCACAAGCAAGTGAAGTCTTGCAACCAAGGTGTGGTTGGCAAGCAAAGTGTTCAAGGATTCACTATAAAGGCCCGTTGGGTAGTAGTAGTGGGTTAGTGACCGGAGAATGGTGTGACTAGAGGTCAACCTAGGTTGTAAACATCATTACAATAGTGGATTTGAGGATCGTGTGTGGCTAGAAGGATAGCCCGTGGTTTTTCCCTTTGTTTAAGGGTTTCCACGTAAAAATCAAGTGTTATTTATTATTCCGCACTTTACACTTGATTTTGTATGTTTGTTTATGAGGTGAATTTTTAATATTGACTAATCAAGAAAAATTGGTAATTAACTTGATTAAAACCTATTCACCCCCCTCTAGATTGTAGACACATGCTTAGAGCTGTATTTTCAGTTCTTGCTTATAAACTTGAATCTAGAAAATGATCCTTGCTACCATATATTGGTTCCGGGTTTCACTGTTCTTGGTGAGGTTCATATCAAGTATCGCCATCCTAATCCTAGATTAGATGATATGCTTGATGAATTGCATGGTTCTATTGTTTTTACTAAAATTGATCTTAAAAGTGGATATCATCAAATTAGAATGAAAGAAGGTGATGAGTGGAAAACTGCTTTCAAAACAAAATATGGTTTATATGAGTGGTTAGTTATGCCTTTTAGATTAACTAATGCACCAAGTACTTTCATGAGATTAATGAACCATGTTTTGCGTGCTTTTATTGGAAAATATGTGGTTGTTGATAGGTTTTCTAAAATGGCACATTTCATTCCTTGTCATAAAACTGATGATGCATCACATATTGCTGATTTGTTTTTCAAAGAGATTGTGAGATTGCATGGCATGCCTAAGACCATTGTTTTGGATAGAGATGCTAAGTTCTGAAGCTACTTTTGGAAGACTTTGTGGGGTAAGTTACGAACTAAACTTTTATTTTCTACTACTTGTCATCCGCAAACTGATGGTCAAATTGAAGTAGTTAATAAGACTTTATCTGCCTTGTTGCGTGCTATAATACAAAAGAACTTGAAAATATGGGAGGATTGTTTGCCGCATGTAGAATTTGCTTATAATAGGAGTGTGCATTATGCTTCTCATTTTTCGCCTTTTGAAATTGTGTATGGTTTTAACCCATTGACTCCTTTGGATTTAATTCCTTTACCTTTGAATGAGCATGTTAACTTGGATGGGAAGAAAAAGCCAGATTTTGTTAAGCAAATCCATGAAAAGACTCGGCAAAACATAGAGAGGAGAACTGAGCAATATGCCAACCATGCAAATAAAGGGCCTAAGAAAGTTGTGTTTGAGCTTGGTGATTGGGTGTGGTTGCATATGAGGAAGGAACGATTTCCAGTTCAGCGGCATTCTAAACTACTTCCACGGGGAGATGACCCATTTCAAGTGATTGAAAGGATCAATGACAACGCCTACAAGCTAGACCTTCTAGGTGAGTATAATGTTAGTGCAAGCTTTAATGTGTCTGATTTGTCACCTTTTGATTTAGGTGATGATTTGAGGACAAATCCTTTTCAAGAGGGAGGCAATGATGAGAATAAGGGAGCTGCACCAAGGGATCCATTGCATGTTCTGGTTGGGCCAATAACAAGGGCAATGCCTAATTCAAAGAAGCACTCAATGGCCTGATTCAAGATACTTGGGCTGATGTTGAATTGTTGAAGTCCAAGATAAGCCCATATGAAGACCAATGCTTAAATAACTGACAAGAAAATTGATTGGGCCGAATAAGAGAAGAGTTTGGGCATGTGGCACAACATGGGCGGCGTATGGTTGGAAAAAATCCGTACTTCAACATTTTTCCTATTTTATTTTCCAAACAATAAGAGATAATTTTTTTCCCAAATTAAGGGGCTGATTTGTTTCTAGATTAAGCCGTCAAAATAGGGAACAAGTCAATAGTTACTTGTTTTAGTCTTTTATTTTCTTTCCCGTTTGTAAGGCAATTATTGCCCAATTTAGTTTTCTGATTGTAAGGCCATAATGAACGAATATCTTGTTTCCTTTCTTTTCGATTAGGGTTTTAGTTTATAAGGAACCAACTGATGTAATTTTTGGTAGACTTGATTTTGAATGAAAAAAAGAGAGAATTTTCTCTTTGGTTCCGAAAATTAACTTATCACTCACATTTCTTTCTTGTTCTTGAGTGTGGCGTCTTCCACTTTCTTGATACCGTTAGTTCTTATCTCATTATAGATAACGGGTCACAGTCCTATATTGTTTTTGTAAATTAATAGAATCTCATTCTATAAACAAATTATTAAACCATTCGATTTTTTTACAATTAAAAAATCTAGTTTATTAATCTAATTCTAATCTATGTAAACTAATTTACTAACACTAGAATTAATAATGTGATTTACCAAGTTTTAAATATTAAAAACTAAAACACATTTTTTAGTCCAATTATTATTAGGGCCGTAATAAAATTAATCCTAATAACAATAAAAGAATCTAACTAATAGCCCATTATGTGATTACCAATTTTATTTGTCACATTAAAAAACACATTATATGATAGGCTATTATGCATGTATGACATTTAATAAAAAATGTATGTGTAGGCACTACTAATCTATATGGCATGTGTATGCATGGCAATGCTTTAATTATCACATAATAAAAAGCATACATGAATTGAACGAGTACGATGGGTTTATCTATCGGTTAAAAAAAATTTATAATTATAAAAAATTATCCAAGGCATACCTTGGTCTTCTTGTAATTCCAAAATCTTCAAGTCTTGTCTTCTGTATCTTTCACGTCTTTCGGGCCCAAAAATCAAGAACAACTTGATTTATATTTTAATGGATCCATCTCATGGATTAAATCCCAAAAGTCCAAATGTTACTCTAACATTTTTCGGAGGCCCGAGATTTCCCAAACTCAGCCCAAACATGCTTGCGTACACGCAGCCCTAGCGCTTGCGAACGTGCAGCCTTGCGCTACGCCGAGCGTGCATGGCTGCTACCATACGCAACAATTGTGCAGCGTGCATAACCGTTTAGCAGTGCATGTGCATGACCATGCTATGCAACACTTGCACATGGGTGTGCTGGACACCTACACAAAAGTATAACATCATAATATTGTGATGCAGCAGTGCAACACACAAATTAATTGTTAAAAAATAGAACGTGCATGCCCATTGTTGCGCTACTGATAATTCACATATGTGTCACGCATGACTTGTGCATGTGCATGCATGAGCTTTGCACATCTGTTGCTGCACAAAAAACACATGTTGCAGCAATGCAATATAATTGCCCAATTGCATCACAATTGAGTTGTTCATCGCGCAACACATGTATATTGCATGACATCAGTGTATTGCGCAACAATTGCGGACGGGTGTGCTTCTGTTGTGCGTGCGGCTGCTGTGGTATGCGTTACGGATCGTTGTTCTTTGCCGTATTACATCAATAAAAAAATAACAGCAGAACAATATATATATATATATACAACCCGGAATTAATATTTCATTAGAAAAACATATTACATATAATATCCAAAACCCTAATACCCACCGTACCATACCATTAAAGGTCAATCATGCTTAAAATTTTTTTAAACTTCATATATTCAATAGATTGTGCCTACACATATATACATGCAATTAATCAAGAACAAAAAACGATTTATTTGAATATATCGTACTAGAGCTCTGATACCAATTGTAAGCCCTAGAGTCGCGCAACGGAAGAGTTTTTATAGTCGCATAAAAAATATTTTTATGCTACTATAAACCGTGTACGATATATAAGAATAAATAAAAGGTAAGAGTTGAGATCCTCGAAAACCTCCCAATTCCAAGGCTTGAGAGCCTTCTTCATGCTCCTCAGCTTATTGATAACAACTTAAAGAGGCCTACCCACAATAGGAGAGGTCCAAATCCTACGAACATTAGCTATAAAATCAGGATGCTCTGAAATCGAAACAGCTTATGACTAGAAACCTCAAAATCTAATAACTGAAACAACAATGGACAGTGATCAGAACAAATACGGGGAAGAGCCACACATGAAATTTCCAGCCAAAGGGGAATGCAACCATCCGAAACTAAAACTCTATCTAACCGCCTCTCAACTCTAGTGCGGGTACTGCAACCTCTAACCCAAGTGAAACAGGTGCCCTGAGAAAGAATACCAACCAAATCGCAATCCTTAATCATCGACTTGAAATCCTCACATGAACCATGGGCAAGAGAACGAGAACCTAAAGACTCATAAGCACCCAGAACCGTATTAAAATCCCTAATAACCAACTAAGAAGAAGAAACCAAACTAACCATATCCCGAAGAAACTGCCAAAGCGACCTACGAACCACCGTAGAAGTACTCACAAAAACAAAAGTGTACCAATGCACCCCAGAACCGATCTAGAGCGAAACGGTAATCTGCTGATCATGACAGAGAACTATCTAAGCATTAGGAAAAGAAGAACAAGCGAAAACCCAAATATTCGGAATCAACACACCCCTATCGTTCATGCCGACCAAGTAAAGACCGAGTGAAGACCAGAAACCTGAAAGGATAGAGGAAAAATCCACCATAGGCTTCGCAATACAAACCAAATCAGGTCTATGTAAACGACACAACTCACTAAGAATCCACCACGTGGGGTCGCTCTGGATCCCACGACAGTTCCAAAAGAGAAAATTAATCATCAAAAATCGTCGGAGGAGCCCGATATCCGGACTTTAAAGAAGCTAGCCTACGCACAACCCTCAAAGCTCTTTGAGCAACATCAGCTTCGGCAAACTCACCCTTTTCCACCTAGGAATCTGATGAGAAGGTTTTTGCCGTCAGAAAACCGTCCGTCAAAACAATTTATAAAACCTATGCGATGCATTCACAAGTAGAAATACAAGTAAAGCAGTAAGCACGGGTGTCGTCCACTGAGATCGGGGTAGCGGTGATAAGATTAGGATTAATAAAACTAGTATGCATAAAAGTAAAGTGATGGTGAATGAAAATACAATATAAACTAAACTATGAAAGCAAATAAAATGGGATGACAATGGAGTGATGAATGAATGATAATGGAACTACGGAGTTGATGGACTCGTAAGTGAATATTAGGGCAATTGCAACAAACTCTCAATTAAGCATGTATTGACAAATGCAACCAACCTAGGGTGTATAGCGTTGGTATATATCTCTAGCAAGAGGTCAACCTAGGGTGTATAGTGAAGACCTCCTACTAGCGATTAATCCCTCCTAAGCAACCAACAATGGCTAGTTACTCAATCGGGACTTTTTCCATGAATGCTCATCTATCTAGCTATGGCTCACAACCTATTACTAATGTAGCCATCCTAGGGTGTATAGTGATGGCTTCTAATTCCCTCACAAGTGGCCGACCTAGGATGTATAGTGAAGGCCACCCTGTTTGAGATTGGATGAGGCTTTAGGTTATCAACCGAATTCTACTCGAAGGTTAGTTCTCGTAGAATCACTAAAGTAGCCAACCTAGGGTGTATAGTGGAGGCTTCTAATTCTCTCACAAGTGGCTAACCTAGAGTGTATAGTGAAAGCCACTAATTCAAGATTAGATTAAGGGCATGGTTGTAGAGCCGGATTTTCAGAAATCCTTCCATTCAATTGAGCATTAGACAATCTAATTGCCTACTCAAGTAATCCAAATCAATCATGCAAATAGGGTGTATCCAAGCAAATCAATAATGGAAATCAATTAAATCAATGGAATAAAACATAGAGATAGAATAAATATAACATATAGAGTTTATTTACAAAGCCCAAATATCCATCAAACAAATAACATCAACCCCATAGTGGGGTATTTTAGCTACTCATGTTCTATTACAAACAAATAAACTAAGAGAGAGTGTAGAGAGAACCCTTGAAGATTGATCTCCTTCCTTGAAGCTTGAATCCAAGTCTCCTAGTTGCCTTTGATTGAGTAGAGATGGTTTGGATGATAGGGAGATGTGTTACTAGCTTAGAATACAAGTGTTGGGAGGTATGGGAGCTTTTTGGTTCGTTCTCATCCTTTTCTATTTATAGAGGATGGAAAAATAGGTCACTTAAGCTTGAAACCAGAAACTGTCGCGTGCAGAGTGCGGGTGGAGTGCGGGTGAATTACCCGCACTGTACTCACACTATATGGGTTTTCTTCATCTTCAGTTCTCTGATCTGGGCAACAGTGCGGGTGGAGTGCGGTTGGATTACCCGTACTTTACCCGCACTGTACTCGAACTGTACTCGCACTCTGGTGTCAGGTGTAAATCCACTCCTCTGTCTTGAGCAACAGTGCGGGTGGAGTGCGGTTGGATTACCTACACTTTACCCTCACTTTAGTGTCAGGTGCAAATCAGCTCCTCTGTCTTGAGCAACAGTGCGGGTGGAGTGCGGTTGGATGACCCGCATTTGACCCGCACTTTATCTTTCCTTCATGATTCAGGTCCCGGCTGTGGGAATGAGTGCTGTTGGAGTGCGGTTGCTGACCAGCACTTGACCCGCACTGTAGAGCTGCTTATGATCCTTTGTCTTTCCTTTTGCCCCTTTTCTGCCGGAACCACTGCAATTAGCTTCTAACACCAGAATTACATTTATTGCCAGCAATTAGCACAAACGAGCCTATTAGACATAAAATATATAGAAAATACACACAAGAACGAGACAAAGGAATAGGAATTAGGGCCACAATATACAACAATTTAGGCACGATCAGAATCCCATGAAGAATCTGCAATGAGGCGAAGCTTGGCCTAAGAATCTGATAACAGAACTGAGCTCCGAATCTGCACCATAGGATCCATAACCAAAGAACAAGAAAAACCACATTCATCTCGTAAACTACACTGATCCGTACTGACATTCGGAGCTGAAGACACAACTGCCTCCTCAATTGACCGATTGCCTGAAACCTTCTAAACCATAACTTGTCGATGAGCCATAAGACCCGGACAAGAAGATGACCTAGATAAAATGGTAGAGACCATAGGGTCAACCTAATTGACCACCGAAGAGCCTTGAACAACAGTCCTCGAATCATGCACCGCCTCCACAACCGAACTGACAAAACTAATATAAGATTCAACAACTGAAGAACTAGAAACCAGAACTGAATCAGTGACCCTGTCATCAAATCCTGAACCCTCGCTAATCTGCAATGCCCGGGAAATTATCGGAGGAACCAAACTCGAAGCCACTATCAAAATAGTTGAGACAGTAGATGAAGAGGAATCTGAAGAAAGAACTAAACCAGCGGACGAAGTGGAACCCATGATGGGAGAGAATCTAAATATAAGGTTAGTGGGTTAATGATGTAAGATCTCTAAAATGGTGTGTGTAAGGCTGTGAGAATGTCTGGGGAGAGAGTTTTGAGATTAGAAGAAGATATATTTATAGGGTTTCCGAAATTAGGTCTGAAATGCTGATGTGGCGAATCCTGACGCACGCAGTGCGTGGGTAGGCACCTACGTAGTGACCCACGCACATGCACTTTTTCTCCTAGTTCCACTTCCAGTGCGCGGGTGCTGCACTGGTATGCACCAACGCAATCCTGGGTAAGTGCACGGGTATGCCTACCACTACCAGCCCACTAAAGCTTCCATTTCCTACTTTTCTCCATTTGACTTGTTTTGGGCAAGAAAGTCTCGTTTTAAGTCTACAACACCTGAATTGCATCGAATGCCTGCAATTACTATAAAAGAGCCTACTAGACACAAAAATACGCTTGAAAATGAGACAAGGGACATGGAAACGAGAGCCAAAATATCTCACAATTTTGGCACGATCAGTACACTGACTTGCACACACGTACATCTACACACGTACACTCACAAACACGTATGCACGCACACACACATTCACACACATAAACGTACACGCATGCACACTCAAATGTACCTCAGAAACACGCACACACACATGCACGCACAAGTACACATACACGGCACACACATGCACACGCACACGCACACGTACACGCACAAGCACACACGTACACTCACGCAAACGCACGCACATGCACGCACGCACACGCACGCATACACACGTATACACATGCACACGCACGAACAAGCATGTCAGCAAACGCACATACGACCTCGTGCATACGGACTCACGAGCATGCACGCACGTACACACATACGCATGCTAACTCAAACGCACGCATGCACGCTCTGTAAGCCTTAGAGTCGCGCAGCGGAAGGGATTTCCCAAAATCTTTTTAAAAATATTTAAATCAATTTAATAACCAATACGATATATAAAAATAAATAAGGCAAGATTCAAAACCATACCTACATGTTAACTCCTTCGTTCTTTAATTCTTGAATTTGCTTTCAAATTTGTACCATCAGATCTTTCTCGCTATCTCCCAAGTCCCGGCAACTGCGTGTGGGCACGTCACGAGCTACAGGAGGTTGTATGGAGGTTGTAGAAATAACACAAAACAACTCTTGCTTTCTGTATATGAAATTTTGCCACACTTGAATAAGAAAGAACAAAAAATAAAAAACCCTTTTTTTTAATTGCTTTTCATGTTGTTGGCCGCACACCTTGACCTTGTTTCATTCTTTTCTTTATTTCATGTTTTTGTATATGTTTTTAAAAACATGTGTTCTATTGTCTGTCCTTTGTTTTTCTAATATATCTTTATATATTTAAAACAAGATACTAATCATTTTCCAAATATATCTCTATATATTTAAAATAAGATAATTAGTATTTTAGTGACCGAGTTAGTATAGGATTCTAAATCCCATATAACCCTCATTCACTAAGACCTGAACACGTGATCTAGTTAGGAAATAAAATAATCTTATTATTTTATCCCTTGTCTCAGTCATGGTTCGAACCTTTAATCTCCAATTAATAATTAATTAATAATTCTCAATTATTAATTTATTTATTAGATAAGTTAATTATTTAATTAATTTAATTATTAATATATTAATTAAATAATCTCATCATTTAATTAATTCCCTGAATAACTATGTGTCAATTTCATAACACAATTAATTGGACAATCCAATTAATTAACCGTGACCCTTGTTACCTTTAACATTCCCGGTTAGCAAGGGGACCTAATGGACCCACAGTCTTGAGCTCCAATAATCCTTAGAAAAAATAATTAAACTCTTTAATTAATATTTCATGATTATTAACCTTGGAGTTACTCCACTAAAAACCTGAGGATGCACTCTCGTAACTGTAGATGTTTTTATACAAACCAAAAACTCAGTGTCCATCGATTACATATGGTACGATCCTCCATAAATAGTTCATAATTAGAGCTGGGTCATAAAGTCCGTTATACCTCTCTAATTATATCCCTCATTCCTTTACGGAAGAAGGAGAGCGCTCTTAATTATTCAAGCCCAAAATCAATCCTTGAGGGAACTACTTCTCTACTTCTCGCAAGAAGGAGTAGATTCCACTGTTGTGTACAGGCCTTCCCAGCCACAAGCCAAACCGCGATTCCAAGATACAGAGATATTGATCGGGAATGCTACTCCGATCTCACCCATGGTAAATCAAAAACCACGATCTAACCTGAAGGAGTCAATAAGACACTCAGGAATAAGATCACCCATATATAGCCATAATTTGTCGATATATATATATATATATATATATGAATCTTTTCATATAACGGATATTGGTGAGAGATTCATATAGATCGTGGCCCAGTCCTATATGATCACATCATATAAGGTGCCTTCATTCTCATATCACCATATGAGTAGTCTAGGATAAGACCACCATGCATTACTGAATGGACCGCAGCTGTAGATTAACCATAAATAAAGTACCTAACTTTGTTTGCTCACTACGGACACTTTAGATTGCACGTTTGAAACTGAAATCCTTTGTATATGATACTCATATACTCAGCTCGAGTATATTACATACGGCAATCTTGGATGTTTAGCACATATGATATAAAAGTATGAGACATATAAATAGAATTAAAAGACTAGTTCTTTTATTTATAATTTGTCATCATTTACATAATACAAACTTTAGGGCAAAAACCCCAACACGCTCAATCTCACGCACCTGCATGCACACACACACACACACACACACACACACACACACACACACACACACACACACACACACACACACACACACACACACACACACACACACACACACACAAGCACATGCACACGCACAAGCACACGCACATGCACACGCACAAGCACACGCACACGTACATGCATACTCGCGCATGAGCACGCCCACGTGTATGCACACACTCACGCACACACACACGCACAATCATACGTACATGCATACACACGCATGTGCACCCACACGCACATGCACATGCACATGCACCCACATGCATGAACATGCAGGCGCGCAAGCACTTGCACATGCACACACGCTCACGAACACGCATACGTACGCACGCACATACACGTACCCATACCTTCACCCACAATCACACTAACACACACACGCATATGTACATGCACAAGCACATGCACACGGACTCCATTAATGGCGTTGTGAATAGCTATTAAAGAGTTGACTGATTCTCATTAATGGTGTTGTGAATGGCAAAGGAGTCAACCCTTTTCTTCCACGTTGCTGGAGGAGAACGATGATTCTGTACCTTCGGGGCATGGTACCCTGGTGTACCGGTCTACTCTTGTTGGTGTGGTGCATGCTCTGGTGGGCCAATAACTTCGAGGTACCATTCTTCTTACTTAGTGGGTAGGATAGCTATCTCAGTTGGATCCTGGACTAATATCGCGATGCTTGGGCACCAAGTAGTTGTCGTAGTACCTAGGTACCAAGTGGGAGGTACCAGTGGTGTCAGCCCTCATGATACTTGGAAAAACGTACGATGAGGTACTTACTTCTTCCTAGTTCATGGTATCGAGTATCCCTGGTATCTGGGTACCGGTCCCGATCTAGGTTCTACCAGGCTCTAGGCAAATGGAAAATTCTTCTTTGGACCCCTGTCAAAAAAGGGTGTTAATAGAAGTCCCTCTTGACTTGAACACCAGTACCTAGTTGAGGTTGGAGTCAGGATCTGCAATGCTTGAAGAATTTTTGCTCATCGTTTCTTACTGGTAACCGGTATCTGGATTCCTGTTTAAAGAATCCTTGTACTTAGGCGAAAAGATATAGGAGAATCTAGATACCTAACATTCATGTTCCTGGGATCCTGGTACTTTGGCTAGAACTCATAGGTGAAACATAGGCAAATCTGGGTATCTGACATTCCTGCAAAAAAAATGAGTGGTGGCGGACCACAGATGGGTATATTTCCTTGGGTGGAATTCCCAACGCTCTAGTCAGTATAAAATTTGACAAGCGAGAAAGGGAAGATATGACAAACCGTAAAGCTCGATTATTTGGGATGAGGCACTTGTGGTCAATCTGGGTACCTAGCATAACTGTTCCAGGAATCCTAGTACTTTAGTGAAAACACTTAGGGGAATCTGCGTACCTGGCATTCCAGTTTAAAAAATCCTGGTACTTAGACGAAAACACGTAGGCGAATCTAGGTACCTCGCATCCCTATTAAAAGAATCATCATTCTTAGGCATAAGAGACCCTGGTAGGCAACTATGCCGCTTAGGTACCAGGTCCTTCATGGAAATATTGGGTTCCGACCAAGGCAGTCCTTGTCTTGAGGAAGCGACGGGCAACCAGGGCCACAACTTCGTAACCTTGGTATGGCAGAAAACTATGCCTTAAATGAACCAGACCTTTCCTGGCGAGGGGTGGTGCCTGGCCAAGGTAGTAGGAGGGCCATTTAGCAGTCCTGGTCTGGAGGAAGCGATGGGCAACCAGGGCCACAACTTCACAACCTTGATCTGGCAGGCAACTATGCCTTAAATGAACCAGACCCTTCCTGGCAGGGGGTGGTGCTTGGCCAAGGCAGCAAGAGGGCCATTTGGCAGTCCTGGTCTTAAGGAAGCGACGAGCAACTAGGGCCATAACTTCGTAACCTTGGTTTGGCAGAGAACTATTCCTTAAATGAACCAAACCCTTCCTAGCAGGGGGTGGTGCCCGGCCAAGGCAGCAGGAGGGCGATTTGGCTTGTCCTGGTCTTAAGGAAGCGACGGAAACCAGGGCCATAACTTTGCGACCTTGGTCTGGCAGGCAACTAGGCCTTTATAAACCAGACCCTTCCTGGTGGGGGGGGGGGGGGGGGTACCCGGCTAAGGCATTAGGAGTGCCATATGGCTCTCCTAGTTTCGATACGATCATCGGAGAAAGGCGAACAGTAGGAGAACAATGAAGGCGATTGAATCCATGGGCGGAACAAAGTCAAGGCGATACATCTCTAGGTGATACCGATTAATGTTCACCCTGCTTCTGCGGACTTCAAGGGTGAGACTTTTTGAGGTGATCCATGCTCCAGGTATAGGTAACAGGGTGACTTTCCTCAAATGCTCATTTTATTGTGGACCGGTCACTAAGAGAGATCTTCTAATGTCGGGGTCACCTTCCCTATCGTAGGAGTACTAGAGAGAATGGTGAGCTTCTAGTCCCCAAGTAATATAATCAGTTTAGATTCCTGCTCAGAGCAGATGGGAGTGTTTACATCATAATGGAGATCGAGATTCCACTTGAACGAACCGGGACCTCGGTAGCTCGTTAGGGCGTTAGTGGCCCGATATAAAAAGTCAGAAATAACAGGTCTTGCAGTGGTGTTGCTGTTGCTCTAGAGGCTTGCTTAGGCATGTAGGAGCCCTTACCAATTTTAGGAAGCCTCTGGGCTATCCTCGTATGGATCGGGACTTCTGTGGCTTGCTAGGGCGTTACCCGGTACAAATGGAGATGAGCCACCGGCACAATACCGGTCCAAAGGCATGCTTGGGATCCTAGAATTCCCCAGCAATTGAAATGAGGCTCTGGACCCTCCTCGAAAGAATCAGAACCTCAGTGGCTCACTTGGGATTTGTCCGGCATGGTACAAAAAGTGAGGAGTCACTGGGCCTTGCGGTGGTGCTGCTGCTGCTTTAAAGGCTTGCTTAGGCATGTAGGAGGCCTTACCAAATGAGGGAAGACTCTAGGCTCTCTCCAAACGAATCGGGACATCGGTGGCTCGCTAGGGCATTGAATGGCCCAGTACAAATGCTGATGAGCCACTAGCTTGGTACTGGTCCAGAGGCACGCTTGGGATTCTAGAAGTCTTCGGCAACAGCAATAAGGCTCTGGACCCTCCTGGAATGAACCAGGAGATCAGTGGCTCATTTGGGCTTTGACCGGCCAGGTACACGAAGTAAGGAGCCACTGAGCCTCTACTGGTCGTACTGCTTCAGAGGCATCCTTGGGTATGTATGAGGCCTCAGCAAATGTAGGAAGCCTCTGGGCTCTCCCCGAACCGAACGGGACATCGGTGGCTCGCTAGGGCGTTGAATGACCCGGTATAAATGAAGAGGAGCCACCGGCCTGGTACTGTTCCAGAGGCACGCTTTACATGCACATGATAACAAACTTAATGGGCAAGAACTTAGTCTAATAGAGAAAATGAATTGTGTAGTCTACATGCAACAAGTTATTCTACTTATGCATCTAAAGTAGGACTCGGTTTAACTAAGGGTGGTTTTAACAAATGGGAGTTGATGAACCTAACTTCCCTACAAGTGGCTTTAATTGCCTTAGCATTTTATGTTTTATCTTCAGCCTTTATAAAGAAGGCATGAGTAGCTTTGTAAGCATGAATTTGATTGTGGTGTTCAAATCACATACCTTCGGTTTTTGATTCCAATAATCAATGGGCCGGGGTTTCCTTTTCACAAAAATCTGAATTTTAGTTTTCTCGGGCAAGTATTCCGAATTGCTTGTTGGGTTTCAAGGCATGTCCATTGGGGTTTGCATCATTTGGTATCAGAGCTTGGCTCTAAAAATTAGATTACATTATCCTGTTTCGTGTTATTCTTGATATTGTTTTTGATATTTCACTGTATCTTGTTTCATCATCAACCTTCTTTCTCCTAGATTCTCTTGCATCGAATAAAAAGTACAAAAAAGGTACGAAAATACAAGATGAAAATCTAGATTTCATATCCTGGTGCTTTCAAGGAAAAGAAAATTATTTATGATTGTGTTATATTCCATTGAGTCGTTCACTTCTATATCGTTTCTTTCTTTCTTTTTGCCATTTGTGTTGATTTGAATACTACAAGCAGATTTCTTGAAGGGGTTTATTTAGTTCAATAAAGAATTGAGCAGGAAGCTAGGCGAGGAAAAAGGCAAGAGAGTGTGAGATTAATATATATATAAGCCAAAATCAAGAGTGAAAACATGAGTATGAGTGACACTTTATGAGTGCAAACACGAGAGGGAGTGTTGTGAGAAATATTTCTAACAGTTTTTAAATTGTTTCAGTATGTCTTCCAGGGGTGATTCAACAAACAAAGAAGAAAATGGGGAACCATCCTTCGTGATGCAGGCCATTCAATAACAGTTTGAGGGCATGAACGTGGTGTTTAATGAAATTAGGGATCGGATGGATAAGCAGGACGTTGCTATTGCTAACTTGCAAGGTGGACGACCCCAAAGAGTCCTTAATGCTAGAAGTCAAGAAAGGCGTGTACCCATAGATTACTTTGATGATAATCTATTGGATGAGATTGAAGATGAAGTGGATCAAGTATCAATGGGTGGTATGGACAGGTTCGTGCAAAGTGGAGGAAGGAGTGAAAGAGACTTTAGGACAGGTCTTAGATTGTGAGATGGGGTTGACTGAAACCTGGGGAACATCAAGATAAAGATACCTTCATTCCAAGGGAGGAATGATCCCGAAGCATACTTGGAATGGAAAAGAAGGTAGAGCTGATTTTTGAATGTCACAATTATTTCGAGGAGAAAAAGGTGAAACTCGCTGTCATCGAATTTAACGATTACACCATCATATGGTGGGATTAACTTGTGATGAATAGAAGAAGGAACACGAAAGACCTATTGAGACTTTAGGACAGGTCTTAGATTGTGAGATGGGGTTAACTGAAACCTGGGGAACATCAAGATAAAGATACCTTCATTCCAAGGGAGGAATGATCCCGAAGCATACTTGGAATGGAAAAGAAGGTAGAGCTGATTTTTGAATGTCACAATTATTTCGAGGAGAAAAAGGTGAAACTCGCTGTCATCGAATTTAACGATTACACCATCATATGGTGGGATTAACTTGTGATGAATAGAAGAAGGAACACGAAAGACCTATTGAGACTTTAGGACAGGTCTTAGATTGTGAGATGGGGTTGACTGAAACCTGGGGAACATCAAGATAAAGATACCTTCATTCCAAGGGAGGAATGATCCCGAAGCATACTTGGAATGGAAAAGAAGGTAGAGCTGATTTTTGAATGTCACAATTATTTCGAGGAGAAAAAGGTGAAACTCGCTGTCATCGAATTTAACGATTACACCATCATATGGTGGGATTAACTTGTGATGAATAGAAGAAGGAACACGAAAGACCTATTGAGACTTTAGGACAGATCTTTGATTGTGAGATGGGGTTGACTGAAACCTGGGGAACATCAAGATAAAGATACCTTCATTCCAAGGGAGGAATGATCCCGAAGCATACTTGGAATGGAAAAGAAGGTAGAGCTGATTTTTGAATGTCACAATTATTTCGAGGAGAAAAAGGTGAAACTCGCTGTCATCGAATTTAACGATTACACCATCATATGGTGGGATTAACTTGTGATGAATAGAAGAAGAAACACGAAAGACCTATTGAGACTTGGGATGAAATGAAGGCCATCATGAGGAGGCGGTTTGTTCCTAGTCACTACTATAGAGAATTGTATCAGAAATTGCAGAGCCTTACTCAAGGTTCTAAAAGCGTGGATGACTACTACAAGGAGATGGAGGTAGCCTTGATTCGGGCTATGTAGAAGAGGATAGGGAAGCTACCATGGCTAGATTTCTGAATGGGTTAAACCAAGACATTGCCAACGTGGTGTAATTGCAGCACTATGTGGAGTTGGAAGATATGGTGCATATGGCCATAAAGGTGGTACGAAAACTTAAGAGGAAGGGCAGCCGACCAATTCAAAACTCGGGTTCCTCTAAAGGAAGGGATGATGTGCTTGGCAAAAACAAAGGTAAAACTGATTCCCAAATTCGTAATCATTATATTAAGTGTTTTCGTTGTCTTGGTACGGGCCACATAGCTTCACAATGTCCGAATAAAAGGGTTATGATTGCACGTGCTAATGGAGGGGTAGAAACTGAAAGCGAAAGTGAGGATGACCATATGTCACCACTTAAGGATGCTTTTGATGATGATGTAGAGTATCCGGTTGAGGGTGAGTCGCTTGTGGTTAAGCATGCATTGAGTGTCCAAGTTGTGGAGGACGAAATGGAACAACAAAGGGAAAACATTTTTCACACTAGATGCCACATCAAAAACAAGGTATGCCATATGATTATTGATGGGGGAAGCTGCACTAATGTAGCTAGCATTACTTTAGTTGAAAAACTAAATTCATCAACCCTAAAGCACCCTAGGCAGTAGAAGTTGTAGTGGTTGAATGATTGTGGGGAGATAAAGGTAAATAATCAAGTGCTAGTTTCCTTTTCAATTGGGAAGTATAAAGATGAAGTACTTTGTGATGTTGTTCCAATGCATGCGGGACACATATTATTGGGCAGGCCGTAGCAATTTGACTGAAAGGTCATCCATGATGGGTTCAAGAATAGACATACCTTTGTAAAAGACAATAAATCCATCACTCTTGTACCCTTGTCCCCAAAGCAAGTGTATGAGGATCAATTGAAACTAAAGAGAAAGGGTGATTTGAGGAGAGCTAGTGAGGCTGAGAGCTTCGAAAAAGAAAAGAGTGGAGATAAAAATTCAAGAGAGACTGAGACTTCAAAAAAAATGAAAAAGAGGGACCACATGAGAGAGTGGAAAAAGAAGCTTTTGAGAGAAAAATAAAGAAGCTAGTGAGTTTTTATGCTAAGGCGAGTGATGTCAAGAGAACTTTTTATGCAAAACAGCCTATATTTGTACTCTTGTACAAAGAGACATGTTTTAATACTAACAAACCTGACCAACCTTTGCCTAGTATTGCTGTTTCTTTGTTGCAGGTATATGAGGACGTGTTTCCCGATGATGTTCCTAGTGGGTTATCACCGATTAGGGGAATAAATCATCAAATTGATTTCGTTCCAGGTGCTACAATTCCTAACCGCCTAGCTTATAGGAGTAATTCGGAGGAGACAAAGGAGCTTCAAAGGCAAGTCAATAGTTACTTGTTTTAGTCTTTTATTTTCTTTCTCGTTTGTAAGGCAATTATTGCCCAACTTAGTTTTCTGATTGTAAGGCCATAATGGATGAATATCTTGTTTCCTTTCTTTTCGATTAGGGTTTTAGTTTAGAAGGAACCAACTGATGTAATTTTCGGTAGACTTGATTTTGAAAGAAAAATAGAGAGAATTTTCTCTTTGGTTCCGAAAATTGACTTATCACTCACATTTCTTTCTTGTTCTTGAGTGTGGCGTCTTTCACTTTCTTGATACCGTTGGTTCTTATCTCATTATAGATAACGGGTCACGGTCCTATATTGTTCTTGCATATAAACTTGAATCTAGAAAACGATCCTTGCTACCATATATTGGTTCCAGGTTTCACTGTTCTTGGTGAGGTTCATATCAATAACTCTAAGTGTCTAGAGCAGTTTAGTAAATTAATAGAATCTCATTCTATAAACAAATTATTAAACTATCCGATTTTTTTACAATTAAAAAATATAGTTTATTAATCTAATTCTAATCTATGTAAACTAATTTACTAACACTAGAATTAATAATGTGATTTACCAAGTTTTAAATATTAAAAACTAAAACACATTTTTTAGTCCAATTATTATTAGGGCCGTAATCAAATTAATCCTAATAATAATAAAAGAACCTAACTAATAGCCCATTATGTGATTACCAATTTTATTAGTCACATTAAAAAATACATTATATGATAGGCTATTATGCATGTATGACATTTAATAAAAAATGTATGTGTAGGCACTACTAATCTATATGGCATGTGTATGCATGGCAATGCTTTAATTATCACATAATAAAAAGCATACATGAACTGAACGAGTACGATGGGTTTATCTATCTCTTAAACAAAAATTCTAATTACAAAAAATTATCCAAGGCATTCCTTGGTCTTCCTGTAATTCCAAAATCTTCAAGTCTTGTCTTCTGTATCTTTCACGTCTTTCGGGCCCAAAAATCAAGAACAACTTGATTTATATTTTAATGGATCCATCTCATGGATTAAATCCCAAAAGTCAAAATGTTACTCTAACATTTTTCGGAGGCCCGAGATTTCCCAAACTCAGTCCAAACATGCTTGCGTACACGCAGCCCTAGCGCTTGCGAACGTGCAGCCTTGCGCTACGCCAAGCGTGCATGGCTGCTACACCATGCGCAACAATTGCGCAGTGTGCATAACCGTTTAGCAGTGCATGTGCATGACCATGCTATGCAACACTTGCACTTGGGTGTGCTGGACACCTGCACAAAAGTATAACAACATAATATTGTGATGCAGCAGTGCAACACACAAATTAATTGTTAAAAAATAGAACGTGCATGCCCATTGTTGCAATACTGATAATTCACATATGTGTCACGCATGACTTGTGCATGTGCATGCATGAGCTTTGCACATCTGTTGCTGCACAAAAAACACATGTTGCAGCAATGCAATATAATTGCACAATTGCATCACAATCGCGCAACACATGTAAATTGCATGACATCAGTGTATTGCGCAATTGTTGCGCATGCGTGTGCTTCTGTTGTGCGTGCGGCTGCTATGGTATGCGTTACGGATCGTTGTTCTTCGTCGTATTACATCAATAAAAAAAATAACAGCAGAACAATATATATATATATATATATATTTATATACAACCCGGAATTAATATTACATTAGAAAAAAATATTACATATAATATCCAAAACCCTAAAACCCACCGTACCATACAATTAACGATGATTGTGCCTACACATATATACCTGCAATTAATCAAGAACAAAGAACGATTTATTCGAATATATCGTACTAGAGCTCAGATATCAATTGTAAGCTCTAGAGTCGCGCAACGGAAGAATTTTTATAGTCGCATAAAAAATATTTTTATGCGACTATAAACCGTGTACGATATATAAGAATAAATAAAAGGTAAGAGTTGAGATCCTCGAAAACCTCCCAATTCCAAGGCTTGAGAGCCTTCTTCAAGCTCCTCAGCTTATTGATAACAACTTAAAGAGGCCTACCCACAATAGGAGAGGTCCAAATCCTAGGAACATTAGCTATAAAATCAGGATGCTTTGACCACATGCTCTGAAATCGAAACAGCTTATGACTAGAAACCTCAAAATCTAATAACTGAAACAACAATGGACAGTGATCAGAACAAATATGGGGAAGAGCCACACATGAAATTTCCAGCCAAATGGGAATGCAACCATCCGAAACTAAAACTCTATCTAACCGTCTCTCAACTCTAGTGCGGGTACTGCAACCTCTAACCCAAGTGAAACAGGTGCCCTGAGAAAGAATACCAACCAAATCGCAATCCTCAATCATCGACTTGAAATCCTCCCATGAACCATGGGCAGGAGAACGAGAACCTAAAGACTCCTGAGCACCTAGAACTGCATTAAAATCCCCAATAACCAACCAAGAAGAAGAAACCAAACTAACCATATCCCGAAGAAACTGCCAAAGCGACCTACGAACCACCGTAGAAGTACTCACAAAAACAAAAGTGTACCAATGCACCCAGAACCGATCGAGAGCGAAATGGTAATCTGGTGATCATGACAGAGAACTATCTGAGCATCAGGAAAAGAAGCACTAGCGAAAACCCAAATATTCGGAATCAACACACCCCTATCGTTCATACCCACCAAGTGAAGACCGAGCGAAGACCAGAAACCTGAAAGGATAGAGGAAAAATCCACCATAGGCTTCGCAATACAAACCAAATCAAGTCTATGTAAACGACACAACTCACTAAGAATCCACCTCATGGGCCCGCTCTGGATCCCACGACAGTTCCAAAAGAGAACATTAATCATCCAAAATCGAAGGAGAAGCCCGATTTCCGGACTTTAAAGAAGCCAGCCTACGCATAACCCTCAAAGCTCTCTGAGCAACATCAGCTTCGGCAAACTCACCCTCTTCCACCTAGGAATCCCATGAAGAATCTTCAATGAGGTGAAGCTTGGCCTGAGAATCTGACAACAAAACTAAGCTTCGAATCTGCACCTTAGGATCCACAACCAAAGAACAAGAAAAACCACATTCATCTCGTAAACTACTCTGATCCGTACTGACATTCGGAGCTGAAGACACACATGCCTCCTCAATTGACCGATTGCCTGAAACCTCCTAAACCATAACTTGCCGATGAGTCGTAAGACCCGGACGAGAAGATGACCTAGATAAAATGGTAGAGACCATAGGGTCAACCTAATTGACTGCCGAAGAGCCTTGAACAATAGTCCTCGAATCATGCACTGCCTCCACAACCGAACTGACAAAACTAATATAAGAATCAACAACATAAGAACTAGAAACCAGAACTGAATCAGTGACCCTGTTATCAAATCCTAAACCCTCGCTAATCTGCAATGCCCGGGAAATCATCGGAGGAACCAAACTTGAAACCACAATCGAAATAGTTGAGACAGTAGATGAAGACGGATCTAAAGAAAGAACTAAATCCAGCGGACGAAGTGGAACCTGAGATGGGAGAGAATCTAAATATAAGGTTAGTGGGTTAATGATGTAAGATCTCAAAAATGGTGTGTGTGTGAGGCTGTGAGAATGTCTGGGGAGAGAGTTTTGAGATTAGAAGAAGATATATTTATATGGTTTCCGAAATTAAGTCTGAAATGCTGATGTGGCGAATACTATCGCACGCAGTGCGTGGGTAGGCACCTACGTAGTGACCCACGCACATGCACTTTTTCTTTTAGTTCCACTTCCAGTGCACAGGTGCTGCACTGGTATGCACCAACGCAATCCTGGGCAAGTGCACGGGTATACCTACCACTACCAGCCCAGTAAAGCTTCCATTTCCTACTTTTCTCCATTTGACTTGTTTTGGGCATGAAAGTCCCGTTTTCAGTCTACAACACCAGAATTGCACTGAATGCCTGTAATTACTATAAAACAGCCTACTAGACACAAAAGTACGCTTGAAAATGAGACACGGGACATGGAAATGAGAGCCAAAATATCTCACAACTTTGGCACGATCAGTACACTGATTTGCACACACGTACACTCACGAACACGTATGCACACACACACACACATTCACACACACGTAAACGTACACGCATGCACACTCACATGTACCTCATAAAAACGCACACACACATGCACGCACAAGTACACATACACGTACGCAAATGCACATGCACACGCACACCCACACGTACAGGCACAAGCACGCACGTACACGCACACAAACGCACACACATGCACGTACTGGTATACACACGCACACGCACGCACGCAAACGTATACACATGCACACGCACGAACAAGCATGTCAGCAAACGCACAGACGACATCGTGCATACGGACTCACGAGCATGCACGCACACACACACATACGCATGCTCACTCAAACGCACGCATGCACGCTCTATAAGCCTTAGAGTCGCGCAGCGGAAGGGATTTCCCAAAATCTTTTTAAAAATATTTAAATCAATTTAATAACCAATACGATATATAAGAATAAATAAGGCAAGATTCAAAACCATACCTACAGGCTAACTCATTCGTTCTTTAATTCTTGAATTTGCTTTCAAATTTGTACCATCAGATCTTTCTCCCTATCTCCCAGGTCCCGGCAACTACGTGTGGGCACGTCACGAGCTACATGAGGTTGTATGGAGGTTGTATAAATAACACAAAACAACTCTTGCTTTGTGTATATGGAATTTTACCGCACTTGAATATGAAAGTATGGAATTTTGCCGCACTTTAATAAGAAAGAACAAAAAATAAAAAACCCTTTTTTTTAATTGCTTTTCATGTTGTTGGCCGCACACCTTGACCTTGTTTCTTTCTCTTCTTTGTTTCACGTTTTTGTATATGTTTTTAAAAACGTGTGTTCTATTGTCTATCCTTTGTTTTTCTAAAATATCTTTATATATTTAAAACAAGATACTAATCATTTTCTAAATATATCTCTATATATTTGAAATAAGATAATTAGTATTTTAGTGACCGAGTTAGTATAGGATTCTAAATCCCATATAACCCTAGTTCACTAAGACCTAAACACGTGACCTAGTTAGGAAATAAAATAATCTTATTATTTTATCCCTTGTCTCAGTCATGGTTCGAACCTTTAATTTCCAATTAATAATTAATTAATAATTCTCAATTATTAATTTATTTATTAGATAAGTTAATTATTTAATTAATTTAATTATTAATATATTAATTAAATATTCTCATCATTTAATTAATTCCCTGAATAACTATGTGTCAATTTCATAACACAATTAATTGGACAATCCAATTAATTAACCGTGACCCTTGTTACCTTTAACGTTCCCGGTTAGCAAGGGGACCTAATGGACCCACAGTCTTGAGCTCCAATAATCCTTAGAAAAAATAATTTAACTCTTTAATTAATATTTCATGATTATTAACATTGGAGTTACTCCACTAAAAACCTGAGGCTGCACTCTCGTAACTGTAGATGTTTTTATACAAACCAAAAACTCAGTGTCCATCGATTACATATGATATGATCCTCCATAAATAGTTCATAATTAGAGCTAGGTCATAAAGTCCGTTATACCTCTCTAATAGATCATAATTAGTTCATAATTAGAGATGGGTCATAAAGTCCGTTATACCTCTCTAATTATATCCATCATTCCTTTACGAAAGATGGAGAGTGCTCTTAATTATTCAAGCCCAAAATCAATCCTTAAAGGAACTACTTCTCTACTTCTCGTAAAAAGGTGTAGATTCCACTGTTGTGTACAGGCCTTCCCAGCCATAAGCCAAACCGCGATTCCAAGATACGGAGATATTGATCGGGAATGCTACTCCGATCTCACCCATGGTAAATCAAAAACCACGATCTAACCTGAAGGAGTCAATAAGACACTCAGGAATAAGATCACCCATCTATAGCCATAATTTGTCGATATATATATATATATATGAATCTTCCCATATAACGTATATTGGTGAGAGATTCATATAGATCGTGGCCCGGTCTTATATGATCACATCATATAAGGTGACTTCATTCTCATATCACCATATGAGTAGTCTAGGATAAGACCACCATGCATTACTGAATGGACCGCAGTTGTAGATTAACCATAAATAAAGTACCTAACTTTGTTTGCTCACTACGGACACTTTAGATTGCACGTCTGAAACTGAAATCCTCTGTATATGACACTCATATACTCAGTTCGAGATTACATACGGCAATCTTGGATGTTTAGCACATATGATATAAAAGTATGAGACATATAAATAGAATTAAAAGATTAGTTCTTTTATTTATAATTTGTCATCATTTACATAATACAAACTTTAGGGCAAAAACCTCAACACGCTCACTCTTACGCACTTGCACGCACATACACACACACACACACACACAAGCACATGCACACGCACTCGCACACGCACACGTACATGCTTACTCGCGCATGAGCAAGCCCATGTGCACGCATACACACACGCACACGCACACGCATATGTACATGCATACACGCGCATATGCACACGTACCCACATGCATGCACATGTAGGCGTGCAAGCACATGCACATGCACACATGCTCACGAACACTCATATGTACGCACGCACACACACGTACCCACACCTACACCCACAATCACACGCACACACACACACACGCATATGTACATGCACAAGCACATGCCCACGGACTCCATTAATGGCGTTGTGAATAGCCATTAAAGAGTTGATTGATTCTCATTAATGGTGTTGTGAATGGCAAATGTGTCAACCCTTTTCTTCAACATTGCTGGAGGAGAACGATGATTCTGTACCTTCGGGGCATGGTACCCTGGTGTACCGGTCTACTCGTGTTGGTGTGGTGCATGCTCTAGTGGGCCGATAACTTCACGGTACCATTCTTCTTACTTAGTAGGTAGGATACCTATCTCAGTTGGATCCTGGACTGATATCGCGGTGCTTGGGCACCAAGTAGATGTCGCAGTACCTAGGTACCAGGTGGGAGGTACCGTGGTGTCAGCCCTGCCTGATACCTGGTAAAACATACGATAAGGTACAGACTTCTTCCTAGTTCACGGTATCGAGTATCCCTGGTATCTGGGTACCGATCCCGATCTAGGTTCTACCAAGCTCTAGGCAGATGGAAAATTCTTCTTTGGACCCCGCGTAAGAGACCCTGGTAGGCAACTATGCCGCTTAGGTACCAGGTCCTTCTTGGAAATATTGGGTTCCGACCAAGGCAGTCCTGGTCTTGAGGAAGCGAAGGACAACCAGGGCCACAACTTCGTAACCTTGGTATGGTAGAAAACTATTCCTTAAATGAACCAGAACTTTCCTGGCGAGGGGTGGTGCCTGGCCAAGGCAGCAATAGGGCCATTTGGCAGTCCTGGTCTTAAGGAAGCGACGGGCAACTAGGGCCATAACTTTGTAACCTTGGTTTGGCAGAGAACTATGCCTTAAATGAACTAGACCCTTCCTAGCGGGGGTGGTGCCCGGCCAAGGCAGCAGGAGGGCCATTTGGCTTGTCCTGGTCTTAAGAAGCGACGACAACCAGGGCCACAACTTCGCGACCTTGGTCTGGCAGGCAACTAGGCCTTTATAAACCAGACCCTTCCTGGTGGGGGGGGGGGGGGGGGGGGTGCCCGGCTAAGGCATTAGGAGTGCCATATGGCACTCCTGGTTTCGATACGATCATATGCGAAAGGCGAACGTAGGAGAACTATGAAGGCGATTGAATCCATGGGCGAAACAAAGTCAAGGCGATACATCTCTAGGTGATACCGATTAATGTTCACCCTGCTTCTGCGGACTTCAAGGGTGAGACCTTTTGAGGTGATCTGTGCTCTAGGTATAGGTAACAGGGTGACTTTCCTCAAATGCGCTTTTTATTGTGGACCGGTCACTAAGAGAGATCTTCTAATGTCGGGGTCACCTTCCCTATCGTAGGAGTACTAGAGAGAATGGTGAGCTTCTAGTCCTCAAGTAATATAATCGGTTTAGAGTCCTGCTCAGAGCAGATGGGAGTGTTTACATCATAATGGAGATCGAGATTCCACTTGAACGAACCGGGACCTCGGTAGCTCGTTAGGGCGTTAGTGGCCCGATATAAAAAGTCAGAAATAACAGGTCTTGCAGTGGTGTTGCTGTTGCTCTAGAGGCTTGCTTAGGCATGTAGGAGGCTTTACCAATTTTAGGAAGCCTCTGGGCTATCCTCGAATGGATCGGGACTTCGGTGGCTTGCTAGGGCGTTACCCAGTACAAATGGAGAGGAACCACCAGCACAATACCTGTCCAAAGGCATGCTTAGGATCCTAGAATTCCCCAGCAACTGAAATGAGGCTCTGGACCCTCCTCGAAAGAATCAGAACCTCAGTGGCTCACTTGGGATTTGTCCGGCATGGTACAAAAAGTGAGGAGTCACTGTGCCTTGCGGTGGTGTTGCTACTTCTTTTTTTTGGGTAAGTAAATAGTATCATAGAAAGAGAGAAAGAATGTACAAAATACAAGGGGCATACCCCAGGAAGCAAAGCAAGAGCTAAACAAAGGCTCAAAACAGCTCTAACAAACGAGCAAGACAAGACAAGAGCAAGACAGCAAATAAACTAGAGTTGACAGTACAATTCAAGGCAATGATAGGGTGGTTCTTTAAATTGAAAGAGGATAGCCGGCAGCGAATGGTGTCAATAATGGAGCGAGCAACAACCAAACTAGTCTTTTGAGTGCCTTCGAAAATGCGAAAGCTTCGCTCTCTCCAAATATGATAAACCGTAACCCTAAGAAAAAACTTGTTAGCAACAATAGCAGGAGAGTTCCCTCTCTAATGAGTGGAAGCCCAGTCAATGAAAGAATTCCAACAAAGGCCATTCCAAGGAGACCCACAGATATTCATAAGCTGAGTCCAAATGGCTCTACTGAATAAACACTCAAAAAAAAGGTGGGCATGAGACTCCGGGTGGGTGTTGCAAAGAACACAAGTAGTAACCGCCATAGGGTCATATTTACGGATGCGATCCCGAATAGAGAGCCTGCCTCTAATTGCCACCCATAGGATAAAACTAATTCTAGGAATATTTTTGGGGAACCAAACCAGCTTAAACCAAGGAACAAACGGATGAGGGGTTCTAAGAGAAGCGAAAGCAGAGGAGGCAGAATAAGTACCATTGGAGGAAGGAAGCCAGCAAGCTTTATCATCCATATTGGAGTTAGGATTGTAGGAAGGCATACGACTTCTAATTTCAAAAAGATCAATGGACATAACAGCCGGCCAACTCCAAGAATCGCCATGAACAATGGAACTAACCGTTGCGTGGATAGGGAGGCATGAGTCATAGACAACACTAGGGCTCCATTTCAAAAGAAGAGGACCATCCGGGTGCCAATTGTCAAACCATAAGGAGGTGCTAGAACCGTTACCCATGTAGTACTGAATAAGGGGGCGAAAAAGAGGCCGAAGATGGAGGAGTTTTCTTCAATTCCAAGATCAAGTACATGGAGTTTTAGCTTCCCAAGATTAGAGCCCTTAAGGTGGTAGGCTTTGATCCAAGAAGACCATAGGTTATTTGTGCCACAACTCAAAATCCAAATATGCCTAATCATGAGAGCTTTGTTCCAAGAGGATAGGTCCTTGATGCCAAGACCTCCCTCTTTCTTAAGGAGACAAATATCTGACCAGCATATCTTTGCACCCTTGCTATCGCCTTCAATTCCTCTCCATAAAAAGCTTCTAAATTTCTGCTTAATAATATTCAAAACCTTTTTAGAGAGGCAGAGATAACTAGCCCAAAATACCTGTAAACTAGCCAAAACCGAGACAATAAGTTGCAAGCGACCAGCATAAGAGAGGCCTCGGTTCAGCCAAGACGCAAGTCTTCCCGAGACTCTGTCCACAAGGGGGGAGCAATCGCGAAGGGGTAATCTAGAAGAGATGATAGGTATGCCAAGATAACGAATGGGGAGAGAACCAACCGTATAACCAAAAATGTTGATAAGCTGCTAGTTGATGGTATGAGAAACCTCAGAAGTGAAGATGTTGCTCTTAGCATGATTAGCATGGAGGCCCGATAACAAGGAGAACTCATCAAGCGCTGTCTTAACAACACGTGCTGATGAAAGAGAGCCATGTCATAACATAATAAGGTCATCAGCAAAACAAAGGTGGGAAAGCTTAATCTTGTCACACCTCCAATGAAACTTGAAACTAGGAGAGTCCTCAATGCGCTTGGCCAGAATTTTTGAAAGAACTTCCATAGCAATAACAAACAGGTAGGGGGACATGGGATCCCCTTAGTGAAGGCCTCTCTTTCAGGAAAAGAAACTAGCAAGCTCCCCATTGATAGTGATAGAGAACTTGGGGGTAGTTATGCAAGCTTTGATCCACATAATGACTTTAAGAGGGAAGTGAAAGGTAGCAAGGGTTTCAAGTAAGAATCCCCAATCCACCATGTCAAAAGCCTTCATTAAATCCAGTTTAAGAGCCAACCTAGGGCAGCTAGCATCTTTGTTGTAGTTCCTCATAAGCTCTTGCACAAGAAGAATGTTATCACCAATACACCTGCTAGCCACAAAAGCCGATTGAGAAGGGCTGATTATATCCGGAAGGCAAGGCTGGATCCTATTCGTAATTATCTTGGCAATGATCTTATAGAGTGTGTTGCAACAAGAGATAGGTCTGAAGTCCTTCATCTTAGAAGGGTTAGGGACTTTAGGGACCAAAGCAAGGATAGTAGCATTGAGTTCCTTGAGCAATAGACCAGACCTAAAAAACTCCTGGACAGCACTAATGACATCTTCACCAACAATGTCCCATGTTATCTTGAAAAAGTGAGCATTGAAACCATCTAGGCCCAGAGCCTTGTTTGGGTGGAGGGAGAAGCAAACTTCCCGAATCTCATCATCGGTGACATCTCTACCTATGAAATCAGCTTGCCCATTGGAAATGACCTTATCAATAATATTGCTCAAAGTAGTATCAATTCCATGACTAACGGGCCTCGAGTAACCAAGAATAGTCTGAAAATGACGAATAACCTCTTTCTTGACCAGAATATCACCTCAATCAAGGAACCATCATCTCCGGTAATAGTGTGGATCTTGCTTCTATTACGCTTACCATTGATGGCTTTGAAGAAATAAGAGGAGTTGCGGTCACCAGCCTTAAGCCATTGGATACTAGGTTTTTGCCTGAGTAGGTCCTCTTCAGCTTTAAGTGTCATAGTATAACAGCTTATAAGCTCTTTTTCCTGAATTCTAAGATTAGAATCAAGGGGCTGCTAGTCAAGGAGGCGTTGACAATCATCAAGGGCAGCCTTGGCTTCAATCGATTTAATTGTCAAGTCTCCCACCTTGTCATTATTGAGGGTCTTAAGAACCTTCTTCAGATTTCGAAGCTTAGAGCAAAGCTTGTACTGCATGGTGCCATGAACTTGCTCCCGCCAACACTTATCAACCAAGGGGAGGAAATATGCTCTATATGTTAGAAAATTGAAAATTTTGAAAGGGCAATTTTTCTTAATACCTTGCAACCCAAGTTTAACCACCGAGGGACAATGATCTGAAATGCTAGGTGGAAGGAAAATCGCTTCAGAATTCTCAAACTTTAGAAGCCAATCATTATTGACAAGAACTCTATCCAATTTCTTAGAGATACAACCATTGCTTCTCTTGTTGCACCAAGTATGGAGAAAACCTGAGAAACAAAGATCATCGAGCTTCAAAGATTGAAAACAGTCATTGAACTCCTCCATAGCACCTGAAATTCTGGAGCAGCCCCCAATTGACTCACCCACACTCCTAGAGACATTGAAATCACCAAGCACAATCCAAGGAGAACCATGCTGACTTGAAAACATACTTTGCCAAAGAGCCTTCCTTAATCTATCATCATTAGAGCCATAAACAAAGGAGATTCGAAACTGGTCATTGGTGTCCAAAATACAAGCATTACAATGGATAATCTGATCGGTTTCACTAATTTTAGTGATATTGAGAATTCTAGGATCCCAACCAACCCAAATTCTTCCAGGGCTATGACTATTATAATTATCTATCATATCCCAATCTTTGAAAACTGAATTGGCAACAAGAGTTTTCTTGTTAATTCTCACTCTTGTCTCAATTAAACAAACTAGACTCATATTATAGTCGAGCAACAACTTCCTAACTTCTGATTGCTTAGGGGTGGAATTCAGACCCCTAGTGTTCCAACATGCTAGATTAATCATCGAGAGGTTGAAAAGGCGATACCTTAGCTTGCGAGCTATTAACCTTGCCTTTCTTAGCAATCTGTTTCTTCTTCTTCTTCTTGCTAGAGGATTCCGAGGGGCTGGAGAGCCCTTTAACAGTGACCCCATCAATGTTTTTTATTTTTGAGTACCATAGAGAGTGGTCCGGAGAGGCCGTAGTAGGAGAATCAACATCAGTACATTGGTCATTGCACTGGTCCGGAGAGGCCATAGAAGGAGGATCAACTTCATTACATTGGTCATTGCTCTGGTCATTGCATTGGTTATTGCAGTTATCACCTTCCTCAACAAGAGCTGCAAACTTGTTGGAGGTATCAACAACCCTTTCCATAGAGAGGTCTTGGCATTGGTCAAGGTTAGGTAGGTTGGTAGGATACCAAGAAGGCTCATTTTCAGTATTACAAGTGGAGATAACTTCATCATCTTTCAAGGAGCCAAACAGAGGAGGTTCCATTCATATGCTTGGAGAGAGCAAACCGTGGGAGCATCTCGTTTATTGACTCTCCTCCATTCTTGTTTTAGCTTAGGAGCAGAAACATTTTTAGATGGGGAAGGTAGAGACTTAAGCTTAGGGCAATTAGTAATAGAGTGGCTAAAAGACTTGCATTCAGTACAAATTTTTGGTTTCCATTGGTATTCCACCACGATTTCCACGTTTTCTCCAAGTTTTGGGTTTGAACTATCACCCCCATATATAGGTCAAAGGAATCAACAAGGTCACAAGAGGCATCAATTTCAATACAAACCCTAGCAAAGGAAATTCTCTTCATGGATTCTGTTAGGCTATCAGCATAGAGGGGCTTACCAACCGCACTAGCAATATAGCTCAGCCCTTCTTCATTCAATATTCATGGGGAATGTTGAAGGGCTTAACCCAAACCGGAATTTTAGAGTATGAATCTTTAGATAGAATGAGCCTAGGATGCCATTTTTTTGAGGATCACCATCCTTCCAGCAAATAACCAAAGGCCAGCCTCTAACACATTAGAACAAGCTTCATTATCCGAGAACTTAAAGTAGTAGAACCTCTTTTCATTAGCTAGAACCTCCAACAGGCCACGATTGCCCCAAATACGAATGGTTATGTTGTTAACTAGAGAAAATGGTTGCTTTTTCTTAATAAAATAACCCACCAAGTAGTTCTTCCATGCTTTAGAGCCATTCTCTGCAACTTATAAGGGAGGGGAGACACACTTCCTATTTCCACGATGAAGGGGCTGATAGTATTTAAGATTCATAGGCCTACCAGAGGGGGGATCCATAAGTGGATTATGATGAGTACCTTTCAGCACATTACTATAAGAAATAGGGCTTTTTTCAGAAATTATAGGAGGCACTTGACCTATAGCATTGCTAGCATCTTTATTCACCAAAGGAGGAGTGATAGAAATGGTACTGCTACTTCAAAGGCTTGCTTAGGCATGTAGGAGGCCTTACCAAATGAGGGAAGACTCTAGGCTCTCTCCGAATGGATCGGGACATCGGTGGCTCGCTAGGGCGTTGAATGACCCGGTACAAATGCAGATGAGCCACTAGCTTGGTACTGGTCCAGAGGTACGATTGGGATTCTAGAAGTCCTCATCAATAGCAATAAGGCTCCTGGACCCTCCTGGAATGAACCGGGAGATCAGTGGCTCATTTGGGCGTTGACCGGCCCGGTACATGAAGTAAGGAGCCACTGAACCTCTACCGGTCGTACTGCTTCAGAGGCCTTCTTGGGTATGTATGAGGCCTCAGCGAATGTAGGAAGCCTTTGGGCTCTCCCCCAACGGATAGAGACATCGGTGGCTCGCTAGGGCGTTGAATGACCCGGTATAAATGAAGAGGAGCCACCGGCCTGGTACTGTTCCAGAGGCACGCTTTACATGCACATGATAACAAACTTAATGGGCAAGAACTTAGTCTAATAGAGAAAATGAATTGTGCAGTCTACAAGCAACAAGTTATTCTACTTATGCATCCAATGTAGGACTCGGTTCAACTAAGGGTGGTTTTAACAAATGGGAGTTGATGAACCTAACTTCCCTACAAGTGGCTTTAATTGCCTTAGCATTTTATGTTTTATCTTCAGCCTTTATAAATAAGGCATGAGTAGCTTTGTAAGCAAGAATTTGATTAATAAAAACTTATTGTGAGGTTGCTCCCTCTTGGTTCTTCAAAGAACTTGTGAACTTATCAAGGGTTCTCCCTTGTGGTGCTCAAATCACATACCTTCGGTTTTTGATTCCAATAATCAATGGGTCGGGGTTTCCTTTTCACAAAAATCTGAATTTTAGTTTTCTCGGGCAAGTATTCCAAATTGCTTGTTGGGTTTCAAGGCATGTCCATTGGGGTTTGCATCATTTGGTATCAGAGCTTGGCTCTAAAAATCAGATTACATTATCCTGTTTCGTGTTATTCTTGATAATGTTTTTGATATTTCACTGTTTCTTGTTTCATCATCAACCTTCTTTCTCCTAGATTCTCTTGCATCGAATAAAAAGTAAAAAAAAAGGTACGAAAATACAAGATGAAAATCTAGATTTCATATCCTAGTGCTTTCAAGGAAAAGAAAATTATTTTTGATTGTGTTATATTCCATTGAGTTTCTATATCGTTTCACTTCTATATCGTTTCTTTCTTTCTTTTTTCCATTTGTGTTGATTTGAATACTACAAGCAGATTTCTTGAAGGGGTTTATTTAGTTCAATAAAGAATTGAGCAGGAAGCTAAGCGAGGAAAAAGGCAAGAGAGTGTGAGATTAATATATATATATATATATATATAAAAGCCAAAATCAAGAGTGAAAACATGAGTGTGAGTGACACTTTCTTAGTGCAAACACGAGAGGGAGTGTTGTGAGAAATATTTTTAACAATTTTTAAATTGTTTCAGTATGTCTTCCAGGGGTGATTCAACAAACAAAGAAGAAAATGGGGAACCATCCTTCGTGATGCAGGCCATTCAACAACAGTTTGAGGGCATGAACGTGGTGTTTAATGAAATTCGAGATCGGATGGATAAGCAGGACGTTACTATTGCTAACTTGCAAGGTGGGCGACCCCAAAGAGTACTTAATGCTAGAAGGCAAGAAAGGCGTGTACCCATAGATTACTTTGACGATAATCTATTGGATGAGATTGAAGATGAAGTGGATCAAGTGTCAATGGGTGGTATGGACAGGTTCGTGCAAAGTGGAGGAAGGCGTGAAAGAGACTTTAGGACAGGTCTTAGATGGCGAGATGGGGTTGACTGAAACCTGGGGAACATCAAGATAAAGATACCTTCATTCCAAGGGAGGAATGATCCCGAAGCATACTTGGAATGGAAAAGAAGGTGGAGCTGATTTTGAATGTCACAATTATTTCGAGGAGAAAAAGGTGAAACTTGCTGTCATCGAATTTAACGATTACACCATCATATGGTGGGATTAACTTGTGATGAATAGAAGAAGAAACACAAAAGACCTATTGAGACTTGGGATGAAATGAAGGCTATCGTGAGGAGACGGTTTGTTCCTTGTCACTACTATAAGGACTTGTACCAGAAATTGCAGAGCCTTACTCAAGGTTTTAAAAGTGTGGATGACTACTACAAGGAGATAGAGGTAGCCTTGATTCGGGCTAATGTAGAAAAGGATAGGGAAGCTACCATGGCTAGATTTTTGACTGGGTTAAACAGAGACATTGCCAACGTGGTGGAATTACAGCACTATATGGAGTTGGAGGATATGGTGCATATCGCCATAAAGGTGGTACGGCAACTTAAGAGGAATGGCAGTTGACCAACTCAAAACTCGGGTTCCTCTAAACGAAGGGATGACGTGCTTGGCAAAAACAAAGGTAAAACTGATTCCCAAATTCGTAATCGTTATATTAAGTGTTTTCTTTGTCTTGGTACGGGCCACATAACTTTACAATGTCCAAATAAAAGGGTTATGATTGCACGTGCTGATGGAGGGGTAGAAACTGAAAGCGAAAGTGAGGATGACCATATGTCACCACTTAAGGATACTTGTGATGATGATGTGGAGTATCCGGTTGAGGGTGAGTCGCTAGTAGTTAGGCATGCATTGAGTGTCCAAGTTGTGGAGGACTGAAATGGAACAACAAAGGGAAAACATTCTTCACACTAGATGCCACATCAAAAACAAGGTATGCCGTATGATTATTGATGGGGGAAGCTGCACTAATGTAGCTAGCATTACTTTAGTTGAAAAACTAAATTTATCAACCCTAAGACACCCTATGCAGTAGAAGTTGTAGTGGTTGAATGATTGTGGGGAGATAAAGGTAAATAATCAAGTGCTAGTTTCCTTTTCAATTGGGAAGTATAAAGATGAAGTACTTTGTGATGTTGTTCCAATGCATGCGGGACACATATTATTGGGCAGGCCGTGGCAATTTGACAGAAAGGTCATCCATGATGGGTTCAAGAACAGACACACCTTTGTAAAAGACAATAAATCCATCACTCTTGTATCCTTGTCCCCAAAGCAAGTGTATGAGGATCAATTGAAACTAAAGAGAAAGGGTGATTTGAGGAGAGCTAGTGAGGCTGAGAGCTTCAAAAAAGAAAAGAGTGGAGATAAAAATTCAAGAGAGACTGAGAGTTAAAAAAAAAACGAAAAAGAGAGTAAAAAAAAGAGGGACCACATGAGAGAGTGGAAAAAGAAGCTTTTGAGAGAAAAATAAAGAAGCTAGTGAGTTTTTATGCTAAGGCGAGTGATGTCAAGAGCGCTTTTTATGCAAAACAACCTATATTTGTACTCTTGTACAAAGAGACATGTTTTAATACTAACAAACCTGACCAATCTTTGCCTAGTATTGCTGTTTCTTTGTTGTAGGAATATGAGGACGTGTTTCCCGATGATGTTTTTTTTTGGGTAAGTAAATAGTATCATAGAAACAGAGAAAGAATGTACAAAATACAAGGGGCATACCCCAGGAAGCAAAGCAAGAGCTAAACAAAGGCTCAAAACAGCTCTAACAAATGAGCAGGACAATACAAGAGCAAGACAGCAAATCAACTAGAGTTGACAGTCCAATTCAAGGCAATGATAGGGTGGTTCTTTAAATTGAAAGAGGATAGTCGGCAGCGAATGGTGTCAATAATGGAGTGAGCAACTAACCGAACTAGTCTTTTGAGTGCCTTCGAAAATGCGACAGTTTCGCTCTCTCCAAATATGATAAACCGCAACCCCAAGACAAAGCTTGTTAGCAACAATAGCAAGAGAGGTCCCTCTCCAATGAGTAGAAGCCAGTCAATGAAAGCATTCCAACAAAGGCCATTCCAAGGAGACCCACAAATATTCATAAGCTGAGTCCAAATGGCTCTACTGAATAAACACTCAAAATAAAGGTGGGCATGAGACTCCGAGTGGGTGTTGCAAAGAACACAAGTAGTAACCGCCATAGGGTCATATTTATGGATGCGATCCCGAGTAGAGAGCCTGCCTCTAATTGCCACCCATAGGATAAAACTCGTTCTAGGAAAATTTTGGGGGAACCAAACAAGCTTAAACCAAGGAACAATTGGATGAGGGTTTCTAAGAGAAGCCGAAAGCAGAGGAGGCAGAATAAGTACCATTGGAGGAAGGAAGCCAGCGAGCACTATCATTCACATTGGAGTTAGGATTGTAGGAAGGCATACGACTTCTAATTTCAAAAAGATCAATGGACATAGCAGCCGGCCAACTCCAAGAATCGCCATGAACAATGGAACTAACCGTTGCGTTGATAGGGAGACCTGAGTCATAGACAACATGGGGGGTCCATTTCGAAAGAAGAGGACCATCTGAATGCCAATTGTCAAACCTTAAGAAGGTGCTAGAACCGTTACCAATGTAGTGCTGAATAAGGGGGCGAACAAGAGGCAGAAAATGAAGGAGTTTTCTCTAATTCCAAGAGCAAGTACATGGAGTTTTAGCCTCCCAAAGATTAGAGTCCTTAAGGTCGTAGGCTTTGATCCAAGCAGACCATAGGTTATTTGTGCCATATCTCAAAATCCAAATATGCCTAATCATGAGAGCTTTGTTCCAAGAGGAAAGGTCCTTGATGCCAAGACCTCCCTCTTTCTTAGGGAGACAAATATTGGACCAGCATATCGTTGTACCCTTGCTATCGAATTCAATTCCTCTCCATAAAAAGCTTTTAAATTTCTGCTCTATAATATTCAAAACTTTTTTAGGGAGGCAAAGATAACTATCCCAAAATACTTGTAAACTAGTCAAAACCGAAACAATAAGTTGCAAGCGACCAGCATAAGAGAGGCCTTAGTTCAGCCAAGAAGCAAGTCTTCCTTAGACTCTGTCCACAAGGGGGGAGCAATAGCGAAGGCGTAATCTAGAAGAGATGATAGGTATGCCAAGATAACGAATGGGGAGAGAACCAACTGTATAACCAAAAAGGTTGATTAGGTCTTGTCTATTGCTCAAGGATGTAATTTTAAACTGAGTATATGATTGTCATATACAGATGGATTCATTTTGAAACGAGCAATTTAAAGAGTCCGTAGATAGCAAATAAAGTTGGGTACTTTATTTGTGGTTAATCTATAGTTTATGTCCATTCCGTAATATACGATGATCTTATCCTGGATCATTCATATGGTGATATGAGAATGGAGGCACCTTGTATGATGTGATCGTATAAGATTGGGCCACGATATATATGAATCTCTCACTAAGATCCATTTACACAAAGATTCATATATATCAAAGTCAAAAAGAAGAGAGAGATGCTCCTCTTTCTCTCTAGAATTTGTTGCTGCCTTCTTTCTAGCTTATTTTCATGGTGGACTCTTCTCCATCCATGGATCCCTCACCTAAACATCCATCTCTTCCTTGCCTTGGTTCCAAGAGGCTTTCTACCCCCTACTCTTTGGTCCTCCCATCCGGTTCTTCCATGGAAAATCTACCATTCCCGGAAGCACCTTCTTTTTCCACTTCTACTGTACTGCCTCCCACCCCTTCCTTGCAAGACCGTCCTTTACTCTCCCCCCACATAGTTTCTTCAGCTGGTGTTTCTTTCATTTTAAATGCTAATGACTCTATTCAGTGCAGCAATGGATCTACCAAAAGAGGGCATTGTTCTAGCATACCCAAGCTCATTTTAAATAATGCCTTCAACCAAGCAAGAACTGGTCATAGTACACTCAATAGAGATGTTGTTGCTAAAGCTAAAGGGGTCCTATCAAGCAGCCCTCAAACCTCAATTATTGCTGCCATTTTAGGCAACAATGGAGGTCTTGAAGATTCAAGCTTTGCTGCACATCTCAAGAATGAATTGGGGAAGATGAAAGGGCCCATGGATCAATGTAATAGGTCTGAAAAGCCTGCTGGTATGGTTGAAAAGCCTGCCTCTAAAGGAGAAGCTTTCCCATCCGCAATTGTTGAAGATCTAAAGGTCCAGCTAGAGGAGGTCTCCTCTTTAAGCAATTATGTTCTGCCCCATAATAAAGGTATTTCTATCACTCCTCCTTTGGTGAATAAAGATGCTAGCAATGCTATAGGTCAAGTGCCTCCTATAATTTCCGAAAAAAGCCCTATTTCTTATAGTAATGTGCTGAAAGGTGCTCATCATAATCCAGTTATGGATCCCCCCTCTAGTAGGCCTATGAATCTAACTATCAGCCCTTTCAAAGTGGAATTAGGAAGTGTGTCTCCCCTCCTTAGAAGTTGCAGAGAATGGCTCTAAAGCATGGAAGAATTGCTTGGTGGGTTATTTTATTGAGAAAAAGCTTATATTTTCTCTAGTTAACAACATAGCCATGCTTATTTGGGGCAATCATGGCCTATTGGAAGTTCTAGCTAATGAAAAAGGGTTCTACTTATTTAAGTTCTCGGATGATGAAGCTTGTTCTAATGTGTTAGAGGCTGGCCCTTGGTTATTTGCTGGAAGGATGGTGATCCTAAAAAAATGGCATCCTAGGCTCATTTTATCTAAAGATTCCTACTCTAAAATTCCGGTTTGGGTTAAGCTCTTCAACATTACCCATGAATACAGGAATGAAGAAGGGCTGAGCCATATTTCTAGTACGGTTGGTAAGCCTATCTATGCTGATAGCCTAACTGAATCCATGAAGAGAATTTCCTTTGCTAGGGTTTGTATAGAAATTGATGCCTTTTGTGACCTTGTTGATTCCTTTGACCTATTTATGGGTGATAGTTCAAACCCAAAACTTAGAGAAAACGTGGAAATCTTGGTGGAATACCAATGGAAACCAAAAATTTGTACTGAATGCAAGTCTTTTGGCCACTCTATTACTAATTGCCCTAAGCTTAAGCCTCTACTTTCCCCATCTGAAAATGTTTCTACTCCTAAGCTAAAACAAGAATGGAGGAGAGTCAATAAACGAGATGCTCCCACGGTTTGCTCTCCCCAAGCATGCATGGAACCTCGTCCGTTTGGCTCCTTAAAAGATGATGAAGTTATCTCCACTACTAATACTGAAAATGAGCCTTCTTGGTGTCCTAACAACCTACCTAACCATGACCAATGCCAAGACCTCTCTATGGAAAGGGCTGTTGATACCTCCAACAAGTTTGCAGCTCTTGTTGAGGAAGGTGATAACTGCAATGACCAGAGTAATGACCAATGTAATGATGTTGATCCTCTTCTTATGGCCTCTCCGGACCAGTGCAATGACCAATGTACTGATGTTGATTCTCCTACTACGGCCTCTCCGGACCACTCTCTATGGCACTCAAAAATAAAAAACATTGATGGTGTCACTGTTAAAGGGCTCTCCAACCCCACAGAATCCTCTAACAAGAAGAAGAAGAAGAAACGAACTGCTAAGAAAGGCAAGGTTAATAGCTCGCAAGCTAAGGTCACGCCTTTTCAACCTCTCGATGATTAATCTAGCATGTTGGAACACTAGGGGTCTTAATTCCACCGCTAAACAATCAGAAGTTAGGAAGTTGTTGCTCGACCATAACATCAGTCTAGATTGTTTAATTGAGACAAGAGTGAGAATTAACAAGAAAACTCTTGTTACCAATTCAGTTTTCAAAGATTGGGATATGATAGATAATTTTAATAGTCATAGCCTTGGAAGAATTTGGGTTGGCTGGGATCCTAGAATTCTCAATATCACTAAAATTAGTGAAACCGATTAGATCATCCATTGTAATGCTTGTATTTTGGACACCAATGACCAGTTTCGAATCTCCTTTGTTTATGGTTCTAATGATGATAGATTAAGGAAGGCTCTTTGGCAAAGTATGTGTTCAAGTCAGCATGGTTCTCCTTGGATTGTGCTTGGTGATTTCAATGTCTCTAGGAGTGTGTGTTAGTCAATTGGGGGCTGCTCCAGAATTTCGGGTACTATAGAGGAGTTCAATGACTGTCTTCAATCTTTGGAGCTTGATGATCTTCGTTTCTCGGGTTTTCTTCATACTTGGTGCAACAAGAGAAACACCGGTTGTATCTATAAGAAATTGGATAGAGTTCCTGTCAATAATGATTGGCTTGTAAAGTTTGAGAATTCTGAAGCGATTTTCCTTCCGCCTAGCATTTCGGATCATTGTCCCTCCATGGTTAAACTTGGGTTGCAAGGTATTAAGAAAAATCGCCCTTTCAAAATTTTCAATTTTCTAACGGATAGATCAGATTTCCTCCCCTTGGTTGATAGGTGTTGGCGGGAGCAAGTTCATGGCACCATGCAGAACAAGCTCTGCTCTAAGCTTTCGAAACCTGAAGAAGGTTCTTAAGACCCTCAATAATGACAAGGTGGGAGACTTGACAATTAAATCGATTGAAGCCAAGGCTGCCCTTGATGATTGTCAACGCCTCATTGATCAGCAGCCCCTTGATTCTAATCTTAGAATTTGGGAAAAAGAGCTTATAAGCTGTTACACTACGACACTTAAAGCTGAAGAGGACCTACTAAGGCAAAAATCTAAAATCTAATGGCTTAAGGCTGGTGACCGCAACTCCTCTTATTTCTTTAAAGCCATCAATGGTAAGCGTAATAGAAGCAAAATCTACACTATTACCGGAGATGATGGTTCCTTGATTGAAGGTGATATTCTGGTCAAGAAAGAAGCTATTCGACATTTTCAGACTATTCTTGGTTACTCGAGGCCCGTTAGTCATGGAATTGGTAATACTTTGAGCAATATTATTGATAAGGTCATCATCTAGAATCCAATGGCTTAAGGCTGGTGACCGCAACTCCTCTTATTTCTTCAAAGCCATCAATGGTAAGCATAATAGAAGCAAGATCCACACTATTACCGGAGATGATGGTTCCTTGATTGAAGGTGATATTCTGGTCAAGAAAGAGGCTATTCGTCATTTTCAGACCTATTCTTGGTTACTCGAGGCCCGTTAGTCATGGAATTGGTACTACTTCGAGCAATATTATTGATAAGGTCATTTCCAATGGGCAAGCTGATTTCATGGGCAGAGATGTCACCGATGATGAGATTCGGGAAGTTTGCTTCTCCCTCCACCCAAACAAGGCTCCGGGCCCATATGGTTTCAATGCTCACTATTTGAAGATAACATGGGACATTGTTGGTGAAGATGTCATTAGTGCTGTCCAAGAGTTCTATAGGTCTGGTCTATTGCTCAAGGAACTCAATGCTACTATCCTTGCTTTGGTCCCTAAAGTCCCTAACCCTTCTAAGATGAAGGACTTTAGACCTATCTCTTGTTGCAACACACTCTATAAGATCATTGCCAAGATAATTGCGAATAGGATCAAGCCTTGCCTTCCGGATATAATCAGCCCTTCTCAATCAGCTTTTGTGGCTGGTAGGTGTATTGGTGATAACATTCTTCTTGTGCAAGAGCTTATGGGGAACTACCATAAAGATACTAGCTGCCCTAGGTTGGCTCTTAAAGTGGATTTAATGAAGGCTTTTGACATGGTGGATTGGGGATTCTTACTTGAAACCCTTGCTGCATTTCACTTCCCTCCTAAAGTCATTATGTGGATCAAAGCTTGCCTAACTACCCCCAAGTTCTCTATCTCTATCAATGAGGAGTTTACTGGTTTCTTTTCCTGAAAGAGAGGCCTTCGCCAAGGGGATCCCATGTCCCCTAACCTGTTTGTTATTGCTATGGAAGTTCTTTCAAAAATTCTAGCCAAGCGCATTAAGGACTCTCCTAATTTCAAGTTTCATTGGAGGTGTGACAAGATTAAGCTTTCCTACCTTTGTTTTTCCGATGACCTTATTATATTATGCCATGGCTCTCTTTCATCAGCACGTGTTGTTAAGGCAACGCTTGATGAGTTCTCCTTGTTATCGGGCCTCCATGCTAATCATGCTAAGAGCAACATCTTCACTTCCGGGGTTTCTCATACCATCAACCAGCAGCTTATCAACCTTTTTGGTTATACTGTTAGTTCTCTTCCCATTCGTTATCTTGGCATACCTATCATCTCTTCTAGATTACGCATTCGCGATTACTCCCCTCTTGTGGATAGAGTCTCGGGAAGACTTGCGTCTTGGCCGAACCGAGGCCTCTCTTATGCTGGTCGCTTGCAACTTATTGTCTCGGTTTTGGCTAGTTTACAAGTATTTTGGGCTAGTTATTTTTGCCTCCCTACAAAAGTCTTGAATATTATTGAGCAGAAATTTAGAAGCTTTTTGTGGAGAGAAATTGAAGGCGATAGCAAGGGTGCAATAATATGCTGGTCAGATATTTGTCTCCCGAAGAAAGAGGGAGGTCTTGGCATCAAGGACCTATCCTCTTGGAACAAAGCTCTCATGATTAGGCATATTTGGATTTTGAGTTATGGCACAAATAACCTATGGTCTTCTTGGATCAAAGCCTACCACCTTAAGGACTCTAATGTTTATGAGGCTAAAACTCCATGTACTTGCTCTTGGAATTGGAGAAAACTCCTTCATCTTCGGCCTCTTCTTCGCCCCCTTATTCAGCACTACATTGGTAACGGTTCTAGCACCTCCTTATGGTTTGACAATTGGCTTCCGGATGGTCCTCTTCTTTCGAAATGGAGCCCCTATGTTCTCTATGACTCAGGCCTCCCTATCCACGCAATGGTTAGTTCCATTGTTCATGGCGATTCTTGGAGTTGGCCGATTGCTATATCCACTGATCTTTTTGAAATTAGAAGTCGTATGCCTTCCTACAATCCTAACTCCAATGTGAATGATAGAGCTCGCTGGCTTCCTTCTTCCAATGGTACTTATTCTGCCTCCTCTGCTTTGGCTTCTCTTAGAAACCCTCATCCGTTTGTTCCTTGGTTTATGCTTGTTTGGTTTCCCCAAAATATTCCTAGAATGAGTTTTATCCTATGGGTGGCAATTAGAGGCAGGCTCTACTCGGGATGGCATCCATAAATATGACCCTATGGCGGTTACTACTTGTGTTCTTTGCAACACCCACCCGGAGTCTCATGCCCACCTTTTTTTTGAGTATTTATTCAGTAGAGCTATTTGGACTTAGCTTATGAATATTTGTGGGTCTCCTTGGAATGGACTTTGTTGGAATGCTTTCATTGACTGGGCTTCCACTCATTGGAGAGGGAACTCTCCTGCTATTGTTGCTAACAGGCTTTGTCTTGGGGTTGCGGTTTATCATATTTGGAGAGAGCGAAACAGTCACATTTTCGAAGGCACTCAAAAGACTAGTTTGGTTGTTGCTCGCTCCATTATTGACACCATTCCCTGCCGGCTATCCTCTTTCAATTTAAAGAACCACCACATCATTGCATTGAATTGGAATGTCAACTCCAGTTGATTTGCTGTCTTGCTCTTATCTTGTCTTGCTCGTTTGTTGAGCCTTTGTTTAGCACTTGCTTTGCTTCCTAGGGTATGCCCCTTGTATTTTGTACATTCTTTTTCTCTTTCTATGATACTATTTACTTACCCAAAAAAAAAACACACTCTATAAGATCATTGCCAAGATAATAGAGAATATGATCAAGCCTTGCCTTACGGATATAATCATCCCTTCTCAATCGGCTTTTGTGGCTGGTAGGTGTATTGGTGATAACATTCTTCTTGTGCAAGAGCTTATGAGGAACTACCACAAAGATGCTAGCTGCCCTAGGTTGGCTCTTAAAGTGGATTTAATGAAGGCTTTTGACCTAGTGGATTGAGGATTCTTACTTGAAACCCTTGCTGCCTTTCACCTTCCCTCCTAAATTCGTTATGTGGATCAAAGCTTGCCTAACCACCCCCAAGTTCTCTATCTCTATCAATGGGGAGCTTGCTGGTTTCTTTTCTTGAAAGAGAGGCCTTCGCCAAGGGGATCCCATATCCCCCTACCTGTTTATTATTGCTATGGAAGTTCTTTCAAAAATTCTGGCCAAGCACATTGAGGACTCTCCTAATTTCAAGTTTCATTGGAGGTGTGACAAGATTAAGCTTTCCCACCTTTGTTTTTTCGATAACCTTATTATATTATGCCATGGCTCTCTTTCATCAGAACGTGTTCTTAAGGCAGCGCTTGATGAGTTCTCCTTGTTATCGGGCCTTCATGCTAATCATGCTAAGAGCAACATCTTCACTTCCGGGGTTTCTCATACCATCAACCAGCAGCTTATCAACCTTTTTGGTTATACGGTTGGTTCTCTCCCCATTCGTTATCTTGGCATACCTATCATCTCTTCTAGATTATGCCTTCGTGATTGCTCCCCCCTTGTGGACAGAGTCTCGGGAAGACTTGATTCTTGGCTGAACAGAGGCCTCTCTTATGCTGGTTGCTTGCAACTTATTGTCTCGATTTTGACTAGTTTACAAGTATTTTGGGATAGTTATCTTTGCCTACCTAAAAAAGCTTTGAATATTATTGAGCAGAAATTTAGAAGCTTTTTGTGGAGAGGAATTGAAGGCGATAGCAAGGATGCAAAGATATGCTGGTCCGATATTTGTCTCCCTAAGAAAGAGGGAGGTCTTAGCATCAAGGACCTATCCTCTTGGAACAAAGCTCTCATGATTAGGCATATTTGGATTTTGAGTTATGGCACAAATAACCTATGGTCTGCTTGGATCAAAGCCTACCACCTTAAGGACTCTAATGTTTATGAGGCTAAAACTCCATGTACTTGCTCTTGGAATTGGAGAAAACTCCTCCATCTTCGGCCTCTTCTTCTCCCCTTATTCAGCACTACATTGGTAACGGTTCTAGCACCTCCTTATGGTTTGACAATTGGCTTCCGGATAGTCCTCTTCTTTCGAAATAGACCCCCCCCCCCCCCCCCCCCCCATGTTGTCTAGGACTCAGGCCTCCCTATCCATGCAACGGTTAGTTCCATTGTTCATGGCGATTCTTGGAGTTGACTGGTTACTATGTCCATTGATCTTTTTGAAATTAGAAGTCGCATGCCTTCCTACAATCCTAACTCCAATGTGAATAATAGAGCTTGCTGGCTTCCTTCCCCCAATGGTACTTATTCTGCCTCCTCTGCTTTGGCTTCTCTTAGAACCCCTCATCCGATTGTTCCTTGGTTTAAGCTTGTTTGGTTCCCCCAAAATATTCCTAGAATGAGTTTTATCATATGGGTGGCAATTAGAGGCAGGCTCTCTACTCATGATCGCATCCCTAAATATGACCCTATGGCGGTTACTACTTGTGTTCTTTGCAACACCCACCCGGAGTCTCATGCCCACCTTTTTTGTGAGTGTTTATTCAGTAGAGCCATTTGGACTCAACTTATGAATATTTGTGGGTCTCTTTGGAATGGCCTTTGTTAGAATGCTTTCATTTGCTGGGCTTCCACTCATTGGAAAAGGAACTCTCCTTCTATTGTTGCTAACAAGCTTTGTCTTGGGGTTGCAGTTTATCATATTTGGAGAGAGCGAAACTATCGCATTTTTGGAGGCCTCAAAAGACTAGTTCGGTTGTTGCTCGCTCCATTATTGACACCATTCGCTGCCGGCTATCCTCTTTCAATTTAAAGAACCACCCTGTCATTGCCTTGAATTGGAATGTCAACTCTAGTTGATTTGCTGTCTTGCTCTTGTCTTGTCTTGCTCGTTTGTTAGAGCAGTTTTGAGCCTTTGTTTAGCTCTTGCTTTTCTTCTTGGGGTATGCCCCTTGTATTTTGTACATTCTTTCTCTCTTTCTTCGATACTATCTACTTACCCAAAAAAAAATCAAAAAAACAAAAAAAAAGATGACTATAAAATGGGTGATTTTAATCCTAAGTGTCTTATTGACTCCTTCAGGTTAGATCGTGATTTTTGATGTACCATGGGTGAGGTCGGAGTTGCATTCCCGATCATTATGCTCCGTATGTTGGGATTGCAGTTTGGCTTGTGGCTGGGAAGGTTTGTACACAATAGTGGAATCCACTCCTTCTTGGGAGAAGTAGATAGTAGTTCCCTTAAGGGTTGATTCGGGGCTTGAACAATATGAGCACTCTCCTAATTCCATTAGGAATGTAGGATTTATTTCTCATTAGAGAATCAATGGTACTTAATGGAAAGATGTAATTAGAGGGGATAACGGATATTATGACCTAGCTCTAATTATGAACTACTTGTGGAGGATTATACCATAAGTAAAAGCTATATCGATGGATACCGAAAGTTATTGGTTTGTGTAAAAACATCTACAGTTGAGAGAATGCAGCTTCGGGATTTTAGTGGAATAACAACGAAGTTAATAATCATGAAATATTAATTAAAGAGTTTAATTAATTATTTATATGGATTATTGGAGCTCAAAATACTGTGGGTCCATTGGGTCCCCTTACTAGCCCGATTGATTAAGGTAACAAGGGTCAGGGTTAGTTAATTGGATTGTCCAATTAATTGTGTTACAAAAGTGACACGTATCTATTCGAGAATTAATTGAATAGTGAGATTATTTAATTAATTAATATTAATGATTATGTTAATTAAATTATTAGATTATTTAATTGTGTAATTAATCGTTAGATGGAGGGCGTTGATTGATATTTAATTTTGAATGAAGATAAGATAATTTGATTATACATTCCTCATGGAATTAGGAGAGTTTGATTATACATTCCTATGATACTATTTACTTACCCCAAAAAAAATTAAATATTTAAATATGAATTTAAAAGAGTTTGAATTCAAATCAAATCAAATAAATTAATATTAATTAAAGATATCAGATATCTTAAAAGATTTGAGTTTGATTTAAAAGAGTTTGAATTCAAATCAAATCAAATAAATTAAGATTAATTAATATCTTTAAAGATATCAGATATCTTAAAAGATTTGATTAATTAGTTTAATTAAATATATATATATATGATATATGTTTTTTTTGGAAACTAACAACACAACATTCGTTTTAGAATTGAGAGTCAATTTTTTGAACGTATAGAACATAAGAAAAGAAAAACAAACCCTAGAAAGATCTTGTGGTTCAAATCAAGAAGCAGATCGAAAAGAAGAAGAAGCCTACAAACGTTGGTATGAAATAATTTCATCTCCTTCTTATTGTTTTCGATTATTACTATACAATTGGTTTACTTGAAGATTGCATAAAATTTAAAAAAAAACTCATTCCACTGCGCAATCCAAAATATGGAACCTTCAAATGAATCACACCTTGCGTGCATTTGGGCTGATTTGTTATGGTCTGTTTTGATGATATCTTGGTGTTTAGTAAGAGCTTAGGTGAGCATATTGAACATTTGCGTTGTGTGCTTGATGTTTTAAGAAAGGAAAAACTATATGCCAACTTTAAAAAGTGTTCCTTTTGCATGGAAAAGTTTTGTTTCTTGGATATGTTGTTTTCTTGGATATGTTGTTAGCGTAGAGGGAATTGAAGTAGATGAGGAAAAGGTGAAGGCTATCAAGGATTGGTCCACTCCTAAGTCCATCACTGAGTTAAGAAGTTTTCATGGTTTGGCTAATTTTTATAGGCGTTTTGTCAAAGATTTCAATACACTTGGCTGCACCACTCACTGAGATTATAAAGAAATCTGTTGGTTTTAAATGGGGTAGTGAACAAGATCATGCATTTCATGTGATTAAAGAAAGGTTATGTGTTTTCCTTTATTAGCATTACCTGATATTTCTAAAACTTTTGAGATTGAGTATGATGCCTCAGGAATAGGTATTTGAGTTGTTTTGATGCAGGAGAAGCGGCCAATAGCCTGTTTTATTGAAAAGTCAAATGGGGCAGCCTTGAACTACCCAACATATGACAAGGAACTATATGCATTGGTGAGAGCATTGGAAACTTGGCAACACTACCTATGGCCGAACGAGTTTGTTATACATACTGATTATGAGTCCTTGAAGCACTTGAAAGGGCAAGGTAAGTTGAATAGAAGGCATGGCAAGTGGGTGGAATTCATTGAGACCTTTCCTTATGTCATCAAATACAAACAAGGTAATGAAAATATTGTGGCTGATGCATTTTCTAGAAGGTATGCTCTTGTTTCTACCTTGAATGCAAAATTATTAGGGTTTGAATATATTAAGGACTTGTATGCCAATGATGTTGACTTTGCTAATGTCTATGGGGCATGTGAGAGGGCAGTGTTTGGAAAGTTTTATAGACTAGATGGGTACTTGTTTAGAGAAAACAAACTCTGTGTACCTAATGGCTCTATGCGTGAGCTGCTTGTGCGTGAAGCACATGAGGGGGGGGGGGGGGGGGGGGGGGTTTACGGGACATTTTGGTGTGAGAAAGACTTTAAACATGTTGCATGAACATTTCTTTTGGCCTAAAATGAAACGTGATGTGGAAATGGTGTGTGCTAGATGTGTGACATGTAGGCAAGTCAAATCTTGAGTCTTACCTCATGGGTTATATACTCCTCTGCCCTGTACCTAGTGAGCCGTAGACATTTCTATGTACTTTGTGTTTGGCTTGCCTAGGTCAAAGAAAGGTAGGGATTCTATTTTTGTGGTTGTTGATAGTGCTGTAAAAGGGGGCCTGCCCGGCCCACATCAGCCTAAATGGGGGCCCGGCACGGCCCTTCCGTGCCGTGCCGCGTGCCGTGCCGTGCCGGCACGTGGGCCAATTTGGCGGGCCAAATGGGCCGGCCCATATATATATATATTTTTAATTTTTTTACATATTATTATTTTAGTATAATAAAAAAAATGTTTATAATAAATTAATAATAGATTATAGATACATTTTTTATTTTATTTAATGAATTAATTCAAAGAATAAATAAAGATAAAACATGAAAGAAAAAAAAAGTAGATAAAAATATGAAATGAAGAATTCTTTATTTATTTCGGACTTTCAGTATTACATATTTACATGATTGCCTCATTAAAAACCTTACCAAGAAAACCCAGTGGGATAAAAACTTGGTAAGGGAAAAAGAGTGCAATCGTATTACAAGTAAATGTACATGTACAACCTAGTTCTTGACCTGGTTATTGTCGGAACCCTCATCGACATATAAATTGGAGAAATTTTGAATAAATTGTTCATCTACCGTTTCATTTTGCATCCTCTTTCGAGCATGCTCCCAATCCCGAACGCATATTAATACCTCCACCATCTCTGGAGTCAAACAATTTCTTCTTGGTTCAATAATTCGTCCACTCGTGCTGAATGCCTGTTCTGAAGACACGGTGGACACGGGGATAACCAGTATGTCAAGTGCTAAGTGTGACAAGACCGGATACCTGTAGCTATAGGTCTTCCACCATAACAACAGATCAAAATTCTCCGTGTTTTCGTCGGCATCAAACTGTTCTTCAAGGAACCTATTCAGTTCGGCACCAGAAGATGCAGCAGATCGTGTAGTTGAAGAAGAAGAACTTGCTGATTTATCTTTTTTCCGGCGTTTGAGAATGCTCCAACTTGTCGGCAACGGTTGTGTGTCTGGTTCTGGTGATGGTTCCGTGTGAACGCCGCCAAACCTGCGCTCATAAATACTAAAAACTTCGAACAACTTGTTTCGAATGTCAGTAATCTGGTCGGAATAATCTATTGACAATTTATTACCAGTAAACTCAAGCAAATATTCTAAACCAGCTAATTTAATTATAGGATCTACTATAACACCTAAGGCATAAAGGAAAGGCATTTCAGACACGTATTTTTTAAACTTGGTCTCCATGGCAACAACTGCATCGCCAAGCAAGTTATCTTCCCTATAAGTGTTTAACATGTCAGACATTTCCGCAATCTGATGGATTGCCTGGGAAGATGTGGGGTAGTAGACCCCAGAAAGAGTTACAGTGGCATTGTAAAAAACCTGTAAAAATTCAACAAAAATCTTTGCCACATACCAATCGTCTGGTGTCAGTGATTGAGCAGGTGGACAGCCACTTTCGGCCAATTTCATGTTATAAAAACCTGAAATAGTTGTATCATATTCCAAACAATTTTTCAGCATTAAGTAAGTAGAGTTCCACTTTACGGGCATATCAGTTTGGAATCGTCGGGGTCGTATACCGTTTAATGTACAGTGTCTGCCAAATTCTTGAAATCTTGGATTAGAGCTGCCGATCCAAGAAATGGCATCTCTGATGCGTTCTATACGATTGCTTACTTCCTTCAAACCAGACTGTACAACTAAATTTATGATATGACATGAACAACGTTGGTGGAAGAAATAACCCCCAGCTTGCGGGATGTTTCTTTCAGTAAACAATGCAATAGACTTAGTATTTGCCGATGCATTATCTAATGTGATAGAGAGAATGCGATGAGTTATGTCATAAGTTTCTAAAACAGAAAGAATGACAGCAAAAATATTGTCTGCGGTATGTGCAAAATCCATAGGACGAAAACCAAGAATTTTTTTTTGTATCCTACATTCAGAGTCTAAATAGTGTGATGTGACACATAAATAGTCCTATTTGGAACATGCGTTCTAAATATCGGAAGTTAATGCAATTGAGACAGTTAGATGCTGTAATTCAGCCATCAAGTCATCTCGTTGGGTTTTAAACATTTTTATCAAATCGTTCCTGGTGGTTGTTCTAGAAGCAATTTGCATTTGGGGGCAAAATGCAGATGTGATAAATTCTTGAAAAAAAACACAGTCACCGAAATTAATAGGTTGATCAGTTTGTGCAATGTACCGTGCCAAACATTCTCTAGCATGCGCGGCGTCGTAATGCCACGTCGTAACCGACCCGTCTGGGTGCCGTTGCAGTTGTGTCTGGGTTGTATTGGGTACATGTACGTGTTTGGGCATGTATTTTAGCATATGCCTTCTCAAATGACCGGTTCCACCCCTAGTAGTGGTATAGTTCTTAAGACAAAACTTACATTTGGCTCTGGGGCCGACCGTACCGTCTGGAAGTGTCATTTCTACTACGTCAAAACACTGCCATACGTCTGATGTTAACCTCTTAGATTTGGTACGTGATGTCGGTGTGGCACCGGAACCAGAAGGTCCCGCTACGGTTTCTGCCGGTCCGGAGAGATCAAAATCATCGTTCAGCATGTTTAGACCGTCTGGAAAATAAGGATGGGTAGGATCCATTTCCTAGAAAAAAAAAGTTCAGGTCATTAAAATTAACTCATACACATAAAATGATTATTTTACTAAAAATATATATTAAAATGAACTCCTACACATAAAATGATTATTTTACTAAAACAATATATTAAAATTAACTCCTACACATAAAAAAGATTTTTTTTTACTAAAACAATATATTAAAATTAACTCCTACACATAAAACGATTATTTTACTAACAAAATATATTAAAATTAACTCCTACACATAAAATGATTATTTTACTAAAACAATATATTAAAATTAACTCCTACACATAAAATGATTATTTTACTAAAAATATATATTAAAATTAACTCCTACACATAAAATGATTATTTTACTAAAACAATATATTAAAATTAACTCTTACACATAAAAATGATTTTTTTACTAAAACAATATATTAAAATTAACTCCTACACATAAAAAGATTTTTTTTTACTAAAACAATATATTAAAATTAACTCCTACACATAAAACGATTATTTTACTAACAAAATATATTAAAATTAACTCCTACACATAAAATGATTATTTTACTAAAACAATATATTAAAATTAACTCCTACACATAAAAAGATTATTTTACTAAAAATATATATTAAAATTAACTCCTACACATAAAATGATTATTTTACTAAAACAATATATTAAAATTAACTCTTACACATAAAAATGATTTTTTTTACTAAAACAATATATTAAAATTAACTCCTACACATAAAATGATTATTTTACTAAAACTATATATTAAAATTAACTCCTACACATAAAAATGATTTTTTTTACTAAAACAATATATGAAAATTAACTCCTACACATAAAATGATTATTTTACTAACAAAATATACTAAAATTAACTACTAAAAATAAATTGTTTAATTTACTAAAAACAAAAATTAAAATTAACCCCTACACATAAAAATGATAAATTTACTAAATAAATAAAATTAATAACTGATATAAACATAAAATGATAAATTTACTAACTAAACAAACATATTAAATTTAAAATATAACACTTAAATAAAAATGTACCTTTGAAGTTTGAACTTTGGTGTCTTGGTGGAGAGATTAGAGAATAATAGTTATATAATAGTAAATTACTAATAAAATATTATAATAGTATATTAGTAGTGTAGAATAGTAGAGAGAGAGTAAGAATGAAATTAAGAATAATTGAAATTGTATAGAGAGTTTGAGAATGGAGAGATTGAGAGAATTAAAGAAAGTGAATGAAAAGTGGAATGTGTGGGAGTATTTATAGAAAAATTAGAAAAGTGGGTAAAAATATAAAAAACAAGAGTTAAGAGGGCAAATTGTAATTTTTATAGTATTTTTAAAAAAATAACCGTTGGCTGACGTCAGCCAACGGTTATTTTTCTTAAAAAAACAACCGTTATATACTTAAATTTTAAACAAAAATAATAATAATAATTCCGCGGGCCCAACGGTCGGCACGCCGTGCCGGCACACGTGCCGGCTCGACGTGCCGACCGTTGGGCTTGGCACGCCGTGCTGGCGTGCGGTGCCTGGCCGGCACGCCGTGCCTGGAACCCTGACCCGGCACGTGCCAAGAATAGGGGCCGTGCCTGGCACGGCCCGCCATCCTTGGCAGCCCGGCCCATATTTACACCACTAGTTGTTGATAGGTTTTCTAAGATGACACATTTTATATCTTGTCATAAATCCAATGATGCAACCAGTGATGAGAATAAGAGAGCTGCACCAAGGGATCATGATAAGGAAGCTGCACCAAGGGATCCATTGCATGTTCCGGTTGGGCCAATAACAAGGGCAAGGGCTAAGAGATTCAAAGAAGCACTCAATGGCCTGATTCAAGACACTTGGGATGATGTTGAATTGTTAAAGTCCAAGATAAGCCCACATGAAGACCAAGGCTTAATTAACGTCATCAAGGCAATTTATTGGGCTGAATAAGAGAAGACTTAGGTGTGTGGCACAAGTTTAGGCGTGTGGCACAAGTTAGGCTTGTGGTGAGCGGAAAAAGGGTTGGAGGAGATTCAATTTCGGTTGATTTGTTTCCTTTTTGATTTTCAAAGAATAAGAGTTGATTTGTTTCCCAAATTAAGGGGATGATTTATTTCCAGATTTAGCCTTCCAAATAGAGAACAAGTCAATAGTTGCTTGTTTTAGTTTTTATTTTTTATTTTCTTTCCCGTTTGTAAAATTTAGTTTTCCGATTATAAGGCCTTAATGGCCGAATATCTTGTTTCCTTTCTAGAGATTGGCATGTAGCCTTTCTTTTCGATTAGGGTTTTTCTTTTCGATTAGGGTTTTAGTTTATAAGGAATCAACTGATGTAATTTTCGATAGACTTGATTTTGAATGAAAAATAGAGAGAATTTTCTCTTTGGTTCCGAAAATTGACTTATCACTCACCTTCTATCTTGGTCTTGAGTGTGGCATCATTCACTTTCTTGATACCATTGGTTCTTATCTCATTATAGATAACGGGTCACAGTCCTATATTGTTCTTGCTTACAAACTTGAATTTAGAAAATGATCCTTGATACCATATATTGGTTCCGGGTTTCACTGTTCTTGGTGAGGTTCATATCAACTAGCATTGCTCAATTGTTCTTTAGGGAGATAGTATGACTCCATGGTGTTCCGAGGAGTAGTGTATCTGATAGTGATGCTAAGTTTCTTAGCTACTTTTGGAAAATCTTGTGAGGCAAGTTGGGAACTAAATTGTTTTTTTCGACTACTTGTCATTCCCAAACGGATGGATAAACAAAGGAAGTGAATAGAACCTTATCTACTCTTGATACCATTGGTTCTTATCTCATTATAGATAACGGGTCACGGTCCTACATTGTTCTTGCTTACAAACTTGAATTTAGAAAATGATCCTTGCTACCATATATTGGTTCCGGGTTTCACTGTTCTTGGTGAGGTTCATATTAACCAGCATTGCTGAATTATTCTTTAGGGAGATAGTACGACTCCATGGTGTTCCAAGGAAGTAGTGTATCTGATCGTGATGCTAAGTTTCTTAGCTACTTTTGGAAAATCTTATGGGGCAAGTTGGCAACTAAATTGTTTTTTTCGAATACTTGTCATCCCCAAAAGGATGGATAAATAAAGGAAGTGAATAGAACCTTATCTACTCTATTACATGCTGTGATTGAAAAGAACTTGAAAAATTGGGAGGATTGTTTTCCATTCATTCAATTTGCATATAATAGGAGTGTTCATTCTACTACTAAATTTTCACCATTTGAGATTGTTTGTGGATTTAATCCACTAACTCCTTTGGATTTGTTGCCTCTACCAATCAAAGGATTAGTTTGGATGGTCAAAAGAAGGCTGAGATGGTGAAGGAATTCCATGAGTACGAAAACACATAGAAAAGAAGAATGAACAATATGGGGCCAAAGCCAACAAAGGCCGAAGACAAGTTATCTTTGAACCAAGCGATTGGGTTTGGGTGCATATGAGGAAGGAACTACCCGTAGGCAAGCCAAACTAAATCCTAGAGGGGATGGACCAATTCAAGTCCTAGAGAGGATCAACAATAATGGCTACAAGTTGGATCTTCCAAGTGAGTTTAACATTTTTTTTTGGGTAAGTAAATAGTATCATAGAAAGAGAGAAAGAATGTACAAAATACAAGGGGCATACCCCAGGAAGCAAAGCAAGAGCTAAACTAAGGCTCAAAACAGCTCTAACAAACGAGCAAGACAAGACAAGAGCAAGACAGCAAATCAACTAGAGTTGAGATTCCAATTCAAGGCAATGATAGGGTGGTTCTTTAAATTGAAAGAGGATAGCCGGCAGCGAATGGTGTCAATAATGGAGCGAGCAACAACCAAACTAGTCTTTTGAGTGCTACATTTAATGTTTCTAATCTTTCTCTTTTTGATGTAGGTGACGATTCGAGGTTGAATCCTTTTGAAGAGAGAGGGAATGATGAGAATCAAGGAGCAACACCAAAGGATCCATTGCTTGTTCCTGTTGGGCCAATTACAAGGGCAATGGCCAAGAGGTTCAAAGAAGCACTTAATGGGCTGATTCAAGAAATTTCGGTTGATTCTAAAATGGTGCATTTCAAGTTGGACCCAAGGTCAAGGCTTAATCAATGTAATAAAAGTAATTGGAGAGGTTGATTAGCTTGTTGTGGGCATCCAAATAAAGACCTTCCAAGAATAGGCTGATCACTTACCTAATTTTAGAGCATTAATTGGCGTGTTGACTTGCCTATTTTTTAGACTTAATTAGTTGCTTTCTTTTGTCCTTAATTCCCTGAATGTAGACCTTTTACTTTTCTTTCCCTACAAGTGGCTTTAATTGCCTTAGGATTTTATGTTTTATTTTTCCTGATTTTATGTTTTATCTTCATCCTTTATAAAGAAGGCATGAGTAGCTTTGTAAGCACGAATTTGATTAATAAACAATTACTGTGAGCTTGCTTCCTCTTGGTTCTTCAAAGAACTTGTGAACTTATCAAGGGTTCTCCCTTGTGGTGTTCAAATCACATACCTTCGGTTCTTGATTCCAATAATCAGTGGGTCGAGGTTTCCTTTTCACAAAAATCTGAATTTTAGTCTTCTTGGGCAAGTATTCCAAATTGCTTGTTGGGTTTCAAGGCATGTCCATGGGGGTTCGCATCAATTTCTGCCTTACCTTTTATGCCATTTACTTTCAGTATTTGAACTGCTTATTTGATGATAGCTAGGTTGCTTAATTTGTGAACCTTTTAGCTTGCCTTAGTTTTATTATGTTGATTGAATAATTTGTTTAGTGAATAATTTTACCGATATTTTGTGATGTAGGATGATTTCGTATTGGATGACAGATATATTTTGTGGATGATGATGTTTTTTATTTTGATACGATTGATTTATTTTTTGGCCCCCATTCTGTCAATTTTGGTGAATGCTTGATGTCAAGTTTTGGGTGGAAAATTTGTGTCCCTTGTACTTAATTGAAATTATGCATTGTTTTGCCTTTTAAAGATATTTGAGCCTTGTCGGCATTGATTGTGCATGATGAGTGCCTAGGTTTATTTGATATGTGTCTTGTTTAGTATGCGCTGCTAGGCCAGGCTCTCTTGTCCAACAATGAAGACAATGTTGAGTTTTGGTTTGGGGGTGTAGGCACCTTTGTTGAGTCGTCTTTTGAGTATTTGGGTCATTTTTGTGTCCAAAATTTTCAAATTAGTCACATGGCAAATTTTTGAGCTTTAATTAGCTTGGTGTGATGCCTTAAGTATGTGTTGGTGGAAAGTTGGTTCATGCTTAATGAGCTGAGTTTAGTAACTCATTGTCACTCTAGGGGTCTCATTTGCACTTCATGGGCTAGTCCCATCCTTTTAGTGCCTAAGTTGAGGGAACTCAGTGCTCAAGCACCTTGTTCTAATATCGGAGATTGTCTTATGAGGTCACAAACACAAGCCACAAAGAGCATATTTATGAGTGTAAAAACTTTTCAAATATAAAACACAATTCTCGTCATGTGTATCATTTGCTAAAGGACATGCATCTCAATTAGTGGACTGCTTGATGGAGACTTACATTCCCCTGATAGATTGATTGGTTGAAATGATTTTAGGCATTGTGTGTGCATTAAACACTTAAATTAGCCTAAAGCATATTTTTTTGGGTAAGTAAACAGTATCATAGAAAGAGAGAAAGAATGTACAAAATACAAGGGGCATACCCCAGGAAGCAAAGCAAGAGCTAAACAAAGGCTCAAAACAGCTCTAACAAACGAGCAAGACAAGACAAGAGCAAGACAGCAAATCAACTAGAGTTGACATTCCAATTCAAGGCAATGATGGGGTGGTTATTTAAATTGAAAGAAGATAGCCGGCAGCGAATGGTGTCAATAATGGAGCAAGCAACAACCAAACTAGTCTTTTGAGTGCCTTCGAAAATGAGACAGTTCCGCTCTCTCCAAATATGATAAACCGCAACCCAAAGACAAAGCTTGTTAGCAACAATAGCAGGAGAGTTCCCTCTCCAATGAGTGGAAGCCCAGTCAATGAAAGCATTCCAACAAAGTCCATTCCAAGGAGACCCACAAATATTCATAAGCTGAGTCCAAATGGCTTTACTGAATAAACACTCAAAAAAAGGTGGGCCTGAGACTCCGGGTGGGTGTTGCAAAGAACACAAGTAGTAACCGCCATAGGGTCATATTTATAGATGCGATCCCGAGTAGAGAGCCTGCCTCTAATTGCCACCCATAGGATAAAACTCATTCTAGGAATATTTTGGGGAAACCAAACAAGCTTAAACCAAGGAACAAACGGATGAGGGGTTCTAAGAGAAGCCAAAGCAGAGGAGGCAGAATAAGTACCATTCGAAAAAGGAAGCCAGCGAGCTCTATCATTCACATTGGAGTTAGGATTATAGGAAGGCATACGACTTCTAATTTCAAAAAGATCAATGGACATAGCAGCCGGCCAACTCCAAGAATCGCCATGAACAATGGAACTAACCGTTGCGTGGATAGGGAGGCCTGAGTTATAAACAACACGGGGGCTCCATTTCGAAAGAAGAGGACCATCCGGGTGCCAATTGTCAAACCATAAGGAGGTGCTAGAACCGTTACCAATGTAGTGCTGAATAAGGGGGAGCACAAGAGGCCGAAGATGGAGGAGTTTTCTCCAATTCCAAGAGCAAGTACATGGAGTTTTAGCCTCCCACAGATTAGAGTCCTCAAGGTGGTAGGCTTTGATCCAAGAAGACCATAGGTTATTTGTGCCATAACTCAAAATCCAAATATGCCTAATCATGAGAGCTTTGTTCCAAGAGGATAGGTCCTTGATGCCAAGACCTCCCTCATTCTTAGGGAGACAAATATCTGATCAGCATATCTTTGCACCCTTGCTATCGCCTTCAATTCCTATCCACAAAATGCTTCTAAATTTTATTTTTTTGTTTTTTTTTTGGGTAAGTAAATAGCATCATAGAAAGAGAGAAAGAATGTACAAAATACAAGGGGCATACCCCAGGAACCAAAGCAAGAGCTAAACAAAGGCTCAAAACAGCTCTAACAAACGAGCAAGACAAGACAAGAGCAAGACAGTAAATCAACTAGAGTTGACATTCCAATTCAAGGCAATGATAGGGTGGTTCTTTAAATTGAAAGAGGATAGCCGGCAGCAAATGGTGTCAATAATGGAGCAAGCAACAACCAAACTAGTCTTTTGAGTGCCTTCGAAAATGTGACAGTTTCGCTCTCTGGTGCCGGACAGCCCTAAACAAACTCCACCAATGTCAAACGCACTCACGGACAGCCCACGCACAAGAGAAACAAGCAATCCAGCCCGTCTCACACAAGAACAAAGGAAGATAGATTAACTAATTTTCCAAGGGATACAGATATCACCACCCTTAGTAAACTAGTAGAAAAAGGCTCACCACCAAGACTAATCTAAAGGGATACAGAAACACCACTCTCTCAACTAATCAAGGATACAGAACCAAAGGAAAACTCACTACTCAATGGAAATCCACCAAAGAGATACAGAGTTGAAGGATAAAATCTCAAAGAGACAATATTATGAAATTCAATAATCAATAACTTACTTTTTACAAGGATAAAGGCTCAATGTATGGCCTAATCATGGAACAACCCTCCATGCATAGGAAAGGGACTGAAATTAAAAGATAACAACACAATTCAAGGCATTAGAAACTAAGAAATTATAGACTAATAAAGTTAAACCCTTCAAATCTGTGCATTGTTGACTTCTGACCATTCAGCATAAAACCCTTCATATCTCTCTCTTAGGACCTTCAAATGACTTGCTTCAAAATACGAAATTAAAGATACGACATTGATCTTTCTAATGACATAAAGCACAACAGCTAACTCTTCCGGAATCAAAAGTTAAGAAGTCTCAAAAATACCCCTACGAGCTGAATCTGATGCTTAACAAACCATAGTGAGAATTTGATATCCCTTTCTGTCTTGAACCGAGGTCGTGCAATGGGACACTCCCGTGTCAATCTCCCTTGGTTGGAAAAGACTTGACCTCAAGTCTGAAATGCTAGCATCACCAAGATAAGGAGACAAATCAGCTATATTGAAAGTTGGTGACACACCATAAGAATCTGGTAGCTCAATCTTGTATGCATTCTCCCCAATGCGTTGAAGGATTTTGAAAGGACCATCAGCTCTAGGCTTAAGCTTACCATATTTCCCTTTTGGGAAACGATCTTTACTAAGATGAGTCCACACCAAATCTCCTTCCTGGAACTCTACATGCTTGCGATGCTTATTCTTAGTCTTCTTGTACTTTTCATTTTGCTTCACAATGTTTTCTCGAACTTGAGCATGCAACTTTTTGATTGCACCAGCTCTAGCATCAGCATCTCCACTGCAATCTTTGTTAGAACCAATGGGAACCAAATCCAAAGGGCTGATAGGATTCTTACCATACACCACCTCAAACGGACTATGTTTGGTGCTTTGGCTTTTTGAGCAATTGTAAGCAAACTCGATTTAAGATAAGATCAAGTCCCATTGTCTAATATTCTTTCCCACATAACACCTCAAAAGATTTCCCAAGCTGCGATTAACAACCTTTGTTTGTCCATCGGATTGTGGATGATAAGATGAGCTGAAATTGAGGCTAGTACCAAGCTTCTTCCAAAGTGTAAACCAAAAATGACTCAAAAACTTTGAATCTCGATCTGAAACAATTGTCTTTGGAACACCATGAAGCTTCACAATCTCTTTGAAGTACAAATCTGAAATATAAGAAGCATCATTAGTCTTGTTACAAGGAACAAAATGAGCCATCTTCGAAAATCGATCAACAACCACCATGATAGAGTCTTTGTTCCTTTGAGTTCTAGGTAAACCCATCACAAAATCTAAACTAACATCTTCCCAAGGAGCATGAGCTACTGGCAGCGGTGTGTACAACCCCGTATTTTGTCCATGAGTCTTCCCCACATGACATACCCTACACTGCTGCACATGTCTAGCTACATCTCTCATCATCTTAGGCCAATAAAACTTTTCTTCCACAAGAGCAAGAGTCTTGTCTCTCCCAAAATGACCACCTATCCCACTATCATGAGCTTCCATAATAATGGTTTGTCGAAGTGAACATTGAGGCACACACAAACGATTTGCCTTGAATAAATACCCATCATGCTTCAAGAACTGCTCAAACGGACCCTTTTCACACTCTTGCCAAATGCTACCAAAGTATGGATCAGTTGCATATAAGTCTTTCAAGATCTCAAACCCCACCACTTTAATTTCCATTGTGGACAGCAAGGAAGGCTTTCTACTCAAAGCATCAGCCACCACATTTTGAACACCCGCTTTGTGCTTAATTGTGAAGTTGTAAGCTTGAAGAAATTCCACCCATACCGCATGTCTTCGATTGAGCTTGTGTTGGCTGTTAATGAACTTCAAGGCTGCATGATCTGAATAAAGAACAAATGGTTTAGCAAGAAGGTATTGACTCCAATGACTCAAAGCTCTATAGATTGTGTAGAACTCTTTGTCATAAGTAGAGTATTTCTTGCGAGAATCATTCAGCTTCTCACTAAAGAATGCAATTGGCTTTCCTTCTTGACTTAGAACACCACCAATACCCTCATTTGAAGCATCACACTCAACCTCAAACACCCTTACAAAGTCTGGAAGTGATAGGATTGGAGCTTCGGTTACTTTTCTTTTAATCAACTCAAAGCTTCTTCTAGCATCTTCCGTCCACTTGTAACCACTCCCTTTCAAGCACTCAGTGATAGGAGCCACAATAGAACTGAACCCCTTGATAAAACGTCGATAAAAAGATACAAGTCCATGAAAGCTTCGAATGTCATGAACTGACTTTGGTTCCGACCAGCTAAGAATTGCTTCCACCTTGCTAGGATCCATCTTGATTCCATCTTTAGACACCACATAGCCTAAGAAAATATGGCTGCTAGGAAAGAACTTACACTTCTTCAAATTAGCATAAAGCTTTTGCTCTCTTAATATGCGAAAGATCTACTCAAGATGATTCAAGTGTTCTCCTTCATCTTTGCTATACACCAGAATATCATCAAAGTAAACAACAACAAAGTGCTCAATACAAGGTTTAAGGATATGGTTCATGAATCTCATGAAAGTGCTAGGAGCGTTAGATAACCCAAATGGCATCATCATCCACTCATAGAGACCATCTCTAGTATTGAAGACTGTCTTCCACTCATCTCCTTGTCTCATTCTGATTTGATGGTAACCACTCCATAAATCAATCTTCAAAAAAATTGATGCCCCATGAAGTTGATCAAGTAAATCATCAAGCCTTGGAATCGGGATGCGATAATCAACTGTAATCTTGTTCACCGCTCTACTATCAATACACATACGCCACGCACCATCTTTCTTTGGTACCAAAAGGGCTGGAACAGCACAAGGACTCATGCTTTCCCTCACCATTCCCTTGACTAACAATTCATCCACTTGACGTTGCAGCTCTTCATGCTCTTTAGGACTCATTCGATAGGCTGCTTTATTTGGAAGGGTTGCACCTGGAACAAAGTCAATGAAATGTTGAATGTCTCTCAATGGTGGTAAACCAGGTGGTAACTCATCCGGAACCACATCAAAGAATTCTTCAAGAATAGTCTTCATAATCAGCGGAGGATCATTGTTCCCCTCATTTTCTTCCACCACAAACAGCACATACACTTCACTCCCTTGCATTAACTCTCTCCTACAATCAACTTGAGTAAGCAAGTTATTTCCCTCTCCTTTAGAAGGTTTGGGAACCTCTTCTGGCCTACTAGGACCCAACACAATCTTACAACCATCTTTAACAAAAGAGTACATGTGTTTAAAACCATCATACAATACACGCTTATCATAATGCCATGGTCTCCCTAGCAGTAAATGACATGCATCCATAGGAGCTACATCCCCCCAAACTTCATCTTTATAATTCTTTCCAATAGAAAATGAGATAAGACAGCGTTTACTTACTTTTATCTCATTATCCTTTTGAAGCCACGAGAGTTTGTAAGGATGAGGATGTTGCACTATTTTGAGGGCCAACTTCTCCACCATAACAGTAGAAACCACATTCTCAAAGCTTCCACTATCAATAATTACAACACACACCTTGCCATGAGAAGTACACTTGGTGTGGAACACATTTTTTCTAACCCAATCTTCCTCTTCCTCTTCTTGAACCACACTCAAAGTCCTTTGAATGACTAGAGAAGCACCTTTATCTCCATAAGTCACATCTTCCGCAACCTCTTCATTCTCATACTCATCTTCTTTCAAATCTGTTACTAAGTCATCTTCGTCACTGCCTTCTTCAACCAATGAAACGATCTTACGATTTGGACACTCCGAGGCAATATGGCCAAACCCTTGACACTTGAAACACCTGCGAGAATTTGTATTAGAAGGACTAGGCTGTTGTTGTTGCTTAGACACCGTACCTTCTCCTTTTGAGGTCGAAAACTTTGTGTTGGTTTTGGTTGCGGCAGTAGGCTTAGAACTTGAAGTGCTTCCTCTATTAGCAAAGCCTTCTCTTGAACCATACTTAGAACCCCTGCTACGCATCTCCTTTTGTTGCTTCTCCACCTTAAGAGCAAGCTTACACACATCATTAAGACTCCAATATGGCTGTAGTTGCACCACATTAGAAATCTCATAATTTAAACCACCAAGATAACGTGCAATAGTCTGCTCTTCCGGTTCCGTTAGATCACCTTTCAACATGAGATTATCAAACTCTGCTGTATATTCCGCGATCGAAAGATCCTTTTGTCTAAAGTTCTGAATCTTCAAGAAAACATCTTGTCGATAATTGTCCAGTAGATACTTCCTTGTCAATTCCTTTTTCATCTTAATCCAAGTCAAAATCTTGCTTCTCCCTTCTCTTTCTCTCTGTTTCTTGAGATTCTTCCACCAAAAGGAGGCATGCTTTCGGAGTTTGATTGCAACAAGTTTCACCTTTCTATGTTTTGGAACTTCTTGGTATTCGAAGATACGATCCACCGTATTCAGCCACTCTATGAACTCATCCGGTTGCAACTTTCCTTCAAATTCAGGAATCTCAATTTTTGCATTGAAAGCACGATGTGTCTCATGATCCCTCAAGACATAATGCCTCAAATCACGTGGATGAGGAGGAGTACTATCATCAGAAACATGGTTGCGCGTTTGATGGAAAGGGTTAACATCAACACCATCATCTTCGAATCCTTCATTCTCATCATGGTCATGATTCTCATATAGATGCAAACGTTGCTGGAGTTGATGGATTTGCTGCCTTAAATCATCCATAATCATATTCCGTTGATTCACTTGAGGAGCTGATTCTTCATCAATAGTTGGCATACGACGACGACCAGCCATTGAAATAAAAAGAAAAGAAGAGCAACCTTATTGGATGCGAGTTTAAAGGCACACAAACAACCTATATGGGCTCTGATACCAATCTGGTGCCGGACAGCCCTAAACAAACTCCACCGATGTCAAACGCACTCATGGACAGCCCACGCACAAGAGAAACAAGCAATCTAGCCCGTCTCACACAAGAACAAAGGAAGATAGATTAACTAATTTTCCAAGGGATACAGATATCACCACCCTTAGTAAACTAGTAGAAAAAGGCTCACCACCAAGACTAATCTAAAGGGATACATAAACACCACCCTCTCAACTAATCAAGGATACAGAACCAAAGGAAAACTCACCACTCAATGGAAATCCACCAAAGAGATACAGAGTTGAAGGATAAAATCTCAAAGAGACAATATTCTGAAATTCAATATTCAATAACTTACTTTTTACAAGGATAAAGGCTCAATATATGGCCTAATCATGGAACAACCCTCCATGCATAGGAAAGGGACGAAATTAAAAGATAACAACACAATTCAAGGCATTAGAAACTAAGAAATTAAAGACATTAAAGTTAAACCCTTCAAATCTGTGCATTGTTGACTTCTGACCATTCAGCATAAAACCCTTCATATCTCTCTCTTAGGACCTTCAAATGACTTGCTTCAAAATACGAAATTAAAGATAAGACATTGATCTTTCCAATGACATAAAGCACAACAGCTAACTCTTCCGGAATCAAAAGTTAAGAAGTCTCAAAAATACTCCTACGAGCTGAATCTGATGCTTAACAAACCATAGTGAGAATTTGATATCCCTTTCTGTCTTGAACCGAGGTCGTGCAATGGGACACTCCCGTGTCACTCTCTCCAAATATGATAAACCGCAACCCCAAGACAAAGCTTGTTAGCAACAATAGCAGGAGAGTTCCCTCTCCAATGAGTGGAAGCCCAGTAAATGAAAGCATTCCAACAAAGGCCATCCCAAGGAGACCCACAAATATTCATAAGCTGAGTCCAAATGGCTCTACTGAATAAACACTCAAAAAAAGGTGGGCATGATACTCCGGGTGGGTATTGCAAAGAACACAAATAGTAACCACCATAGGATCATATTTATAAATGCGATCCAGAGTAGAGAGCCTGCCTCTAATTTCCACCCATAGGATAAAACTCATTCTAGAAATATTTTGGGGGAACCAAACCAGCTTAAACCAAGGAACAAACGGATGAGGGGCTCTAAGAGAAGCCAAAGCTGAGGAGGCAGAATAAGTACCATTGGAGGAAAGAAGCCAGCAAGCTCTATCATTCACATTGGAGTTAGGATTGTAGGAAGGCATACGACTTCTAATTTCAAAAAGATCAATAGACATAGCAGCCGGCCAACTCCAAGAATCGCCATGAACAATGGAACTAACCGTTGCGTGGATAAGGAGGCCTGAGTCATAGACAACACGGGGGCTCCATTTCGAAAGAAGAGGACCATCCGGGTGCCAATTGTCAAACCATAAGGAGATGCTAGAACCGTTACCAATGTAGCGCTGAATAAGGGGGCGAACAAGAGGCCGAAGATGGAGGAGTTTTCTCCAATTCCAAGAGCAAGTACATGGAGTTTTAGCCTCCCAAAGATTAGAGCCCTTAAGGTGATAGGCTTTGATCCAAGAAGCCATAGGTTATTTGTGCCATAACTCAAAATCCAAATATGCCTAATCATGAGAGCTTTGTTCCAAAAGGATAGGTCCTTGATGCCAAGACCTCCCTCTTTCTTAGGGAGACAAATATCTGACCAGCATATCTTTGCACCCTTGCTATCGCCTTCAATTCCTCTCCACAAAAAGCTTCTAAATTTCTACTCAATAATATTCAAAACGTTTTTAGGGAGGCAAAGATAACTAGCCCAAAATACTTGTAAACTAGTCAAAACCGAGAGAATAAGTTGCAAGCGACCAGCATAAGAGAGGCCTCGGTTCAGCCAAAAAGCAAGTCTTCCCGAGACTCTGTCCATAAGGGGGGAGCAATCGCGAAGGCGTAATCTAGAAGAGATGATAGGTATGCCAAGATAACGAATGGGGAGAGAACCAACCGTATAACCAAAAAGGTTGATAAACTGCTGGTTGATGGTATGAGAAACCCCGGAAGTGAAGATGTTGCTCTTAGCATGATTAGCATGGAGGCCCAATAACAAGGAGAACTCATCAAGCGCTGCCTTAACAACACTGTGCTGATGAAAGAGAGCCATGGCATAACATAATAAGGTCATCGGCAAAACAAAGGTGGGAAAGCTCAATCTTGTCACACCTCCAATGAAACTTGAAACTATGAGAGTCCTCAATGTGCTTGGCTAGAATTTTTGAAAGAACTTCCGTAGCAATAACAAACAGGTAGGGGGACATGGGATCCCCTTGGCGAAGGCCTCTCTTTCCGGAAAAGAAACCAGCAAGCTCCCCATTGATAGAGATAGAGAACTTGGGGGTAGTTAGGCAAGCTTTGATCCACATAATGACTTTAGGAGGGAAGTGAAATGCAGCAAGGGTTTCAAGTAAGAATCCCCAATCCACCATGTCAAAAGCCTTCATTAAATCCACTTTAAGAGCCAACCTAGGGCAGCTAGTGTCTTTGTGGTAGTTCCTCATAAGCTCTTGCACAAGAAGAATGTTATCACCTAATACACCTACCAGCCACAAAAGCCGATTGAGAAGGGCTGATTATATTCGGAAGGCAAGGCTTGATCCTATTCGCAATTATCTTGGCAATGATCTTATAGAGTGTGTTGAAGTAAGAGATAGGTCTAAAGTCCTTCATCTTAGAAGGGTTAGGGACTTTAGGGACCAAAGCAAAGATAGTAGCATTGAGTTCCTTGAGCAATAGACCAGACCTAAAGAACTCTTGGACAGCACTAATGACATCTTCACCAACAATGTCCCATGTTATCTTGAAAAAGTGAGCATTGAAACCATCTAGGCCCGAAGCCTTGTTTGGGTGGAGGGAGAAGCAAACTTCCCGAATCTCATCATCGGTGACATCTCTACCCATGAAATCATCTTGCTCACTGGATATGACCTTATCAATAATATTGCTCAAAGTAGTACCAATTCCATGACTAATGGGCATCGAGTAACCAAGAATAGTCTGAAAATGACGAATAGCCTCTTTCTTGACCAGAATATCACCTTCAATCAAGGAACCATCATCTCCGGTAATAGTGTGGATCTTGCTTCTATTACGCTTACCATTGATGGCTTTGAAGAAATAAGAGGAGTTGCGGTCACCAGCCTTAAGCCATTGGATTCTAGATTTTTGCCTTAGTAGGTCCTCTTCAGCTTTAAGTGTCGTAGTATAACAGCTCATAAGCTCTTTTTCCTGAATTCTAAGATTAGAATCAAGGGGCTGCTGGTCAAGGAGGTGTTGACAATCATCAAGAGCAGCCTTGGCTTCAATCGATTTAATTGTCAAGTCTCCCACCTTATCATTATTGAGGGTCTTAAGAACCTTCTTCAGATTTCGAAGCTTAGAGCAAAGCTTGTACTGCATGGTGCCATGAACTTGCTCCTGCCAACACCTATCAACCAAGGGGAGGAAATCTGGTCTATCCGTTAGAAAATTGAAAATTTTGAAAGGGCGATTTTTCTTAATACCTTGCAACCCAAGTTTAACCACGGAGGGACAATGATCCAAAATGCTAGAGGGAAGGAAAATAGCTTCAGAATTCTCAAACATTACAAGCCAATCATTATTGATAAGAACTCTATCCAATTTCTTAGATATACAACTGTTTCTTCTCTTGTTGCACCAAGTATGAAGAAAACCCGAGAAACGAAGATCATCAAGCTCCAAAGATTGAAGACAGTCATTGAACTCCTCCATAGCAACCGAAATTCTGGAGCGGCCCCTAATTGACTCACCCACACTCCTAGAGACATTTAAATCACCAAGCACAATCCAAGGAGAACCATGCTGACTTGAACACATACTTTGCCAAAGAGCCTTCCTTAATCTATCATCATTAGAGCCATAAACAAAGGAGATTCGAAACTGGTCATTGGTGTCCAAAATACAAGCATTACAATGGATGATCTGATTGGTTTCACTAATTTTAGTGATATTGAGAATTCTACGATCCCAACCAACCCAAATTCGTCTAGGGCTATGACTATTAAAATTATCTATCATATCCCAATCTTTGAAAACTGAATTGGCAACAAGAATTTTCTTGTTAATTCTCACTCTTGTCTCAATTAAACAAACTAGACTGATGTTATAGTCGAGCAACAACTTCCTAACTTCTGATTGTTTAGCGGTGGAATTTAGACCCCTAGTGTTCCAACATGCTATATTAATCATCGAGAGGTTGAAAAGGCGTTACCTTAGCTTGCGAGCTATTAACCTTGCCTTTCTTAGCAGTCTGCTTCTTCTTGCTAAAGGATTCCGTGGGGCTGGAAAGCCCTTTAACAGTGACCCTATCAATAGTTTTTTTATTTTTGAGTGCCATAGAGAGTGGTCCGGAGAGGCCGTAGTACGAGAATCAACATCAGTACATTGGTCATTACGCTGGTCCGGAGAGGCCATAGAAGGAGAATCAACATCATTACATCGCCTAAAGCATATTTCCACAACCAACTTTGAGACCAAACACTTACCTTTCATATTGTGCCCACAACATAACCATATAACCACATAGCCTAAACACATGCCTTACCTTTGTTATCAATCATATTAGGATGTTTAGTTGTGGTGTTTCAAAGGTGAAAATCATTCATATGTTAAAATAGCGTGTACTTAGGCGAATGTTGTGAATGTGCAAAGCAAAGGCTCACAGATGTAATAGTGCCAAAAATGTGCACTTGGAGCTTAAATTATCAAATGTAAAGTGTAGAAAGAAAATAAAAAAAAGAAGAAAAAAAAATAGAAAAGCACATAAGCCTTAAAAGTTTTTAAATGTAAGGTACTCAAACAAAAGTAGATTACACGATGTGAAGCACAAAAGTGTGTTAAAGTTTAAGCCTAGACACTAGTGTTCAAAAAAGTGGCAAGCAAGTGGAGCTAAATTTACGGGTGTGTAATGTAAGAGTGTCCTAGTATGATTGGAGACTTTTGAATTCCACTTCCCATTCTTTCATTCACCACATTTCACCCCATGGCCCCATTACAACCAAAGAGAAATACCTATTTGATCTTCGAAGAAGTCTAGATTGTGAATGTTTGTTGAAGCATGATCTTCCACGTTTATGGCATTTAGTTCCTTCCTAGGATAGTTCACCAAAGAAAATAGCGATCTTTCAATGATAAAATGTATGCAATGCATTAGATTCCTATGCATAAACTCTATCTTTGCATACCTAGCATTAGTGTGAACTTAGGACTCTGAGTAGAAATAAAAAAGAGAATCCATGTGAGGACTTAGAGTAGAAGTGAATTACACTCGAGGTGTGAGAGTGAGTAGTTCCCGATACGAGGGCGCTTTTAGGTGTGGGATTCGTGATCGTGCTAGTTTTCTGTTGCAGTGCCTCTAAGTTGCTTTAAAACGTTTTGCATGAGTCTACTCCTCATTATCACACTTTGTTGTATCTCACCGTTAGTTGGAAATGCGGCTTTTAGTCTTGTCATTTTTTTGTGTCTAGGAAATTTTAGATTGTTTTCTTATATCTGTTTGTGTGTTTTGTTTTGAGTTTGCTAGAGGACGAGCAAAGGTTTGGTTTGGGGTTATTTGATCATGCCAAAATTTTGCTATATTTTGGCCTTCAATTCCATATCCTTTGGCTCGTTTTAGGGTGTATTTTGGTATCTAATGACTCTTTTCTAGTTGTTACAAGCATACAATATATTTCAGGTATTGGAGATGGAAATCGGGATATTTGGGCACGAAACAAGTCAAAGTTCAAGTAACATAGCCCAGTTAGTTGTTCCCATCGCGGGTCCACACACATGTAAGAAGCAAGGACACCCTCGCATTTTGGCTCAAAAGATTTCAAAGTAGAATGCGCGAGTACTGCATGGGGTAACCTTACCCGCGCACTTCCAAGTCTTCAAGGCATGATTCACTGGTCCATACCAGCGCAATGGCACGTGACCCATGAGCCACAACTCCTCCAAATGACCAAGAGTGCCCAGATTACGGGTACTAGGCGGGTCCACACCAGCCAAGTAACCTGTGAACCGAGAACCAACAATTTGAAAAAAGTGCCCAGTGCGCGGGTCCATACCCGTGTACTACCCATTCACAAAACACAGACCGAGGGCATAAAAGCTCAATTTGGAAGTGTACGGGTCCACTGCGCGGGTCTCTACCGGTGCATATTGGGCTGCGAACTTCACCAGATACGCTTACATCAGCATTTCATACCTATTTTCGGTAAAGGTATAAATACTTTCTTTCCTGATTTCACCCACACGCCTTCATACCATACTTTTCATACCATTACCTCACTTAGATCTAGGAATATCCTCCCACCATATCCAAACCCATCCTTCACCATTTCATACCCAATTCCTCACCGAATCACTTCCATACCACTCCCTTTAACTTTTACTTCACTCAAACCACATCACCCACTCAAGGATGACAAATTTCACACATAGGAGGAGGATAGGAGCTTGAAGACTTGAGAGATCACAATATGCCAATGGGTCTTTCCTTATCTCTTGCTTCTTTTATTCTTCTTTGTTATTTGATTATGAGTAGCTAAACTCCAAGTGGGAGTTGATGTAATAACTAATAACACATGTTCATTGGAAGGGGAACTCTCCATCCATCGTGACTAAGAGGCTTTGTCTTGCGGCGGCTGTCTATGTTATTTGGAAAGAGCGAAATTGTCGAATATTTAAAAGCTATCGAAAGCCTAGTGTTGAGGTTGTCCGGTCCATTATTAACACTATTCGTAGCCGGCTCTCTTCTATCAATTTTAAGGATTACCCTATCATTGCCATGAATTGGAACATCAACTCTGGATGATCCTCTGTGGTGTTGTCTTGTTTTTGCTTTTAGCTTTTGTGCTTCGTTGCTTTGTTATAGTTTTTGTCAAATTTTATTTGTAAGCTTGTTGTTCGTGTTAGGATTATGCTCAATAGCAAGAGTGTAATATTGTAATTGACAATCTTTTCATATTAATAAAGTGTTTTCTGATTCTTACAAATACTTATAGCATTTATTATTATAATTGTCAAGGTAAATAATCATAAGGTCAAAAGACTATGAGAAAAGAAGAATTGTTCATACATCCGGATATGTGTGAGGTAGACACAATTCTTTAGTTAGTCTTGAATAACGTTCACAACTTAAGTTAAAGGTTGGGCACCTCTATCTTGATAAAGTTATAGAATTCTTTTACTAGCATTTGAATGGGATCAAATGAGTTATGATGAGTCTAAAATCATCGAAAGGTTTTCGAGTAAAAGAATCTAGTGCACTGGGTACATTGAACATGATCACAATGAAATACTTTATCTAGAACCGTCACTAGATATAAGTCTTTTCATTATTAGGACAATCAGAGAGTCGATCTTAATCCTGAGATAAATGATGGACTTATGGTTGCAAGTGTTATCATTTGAGCTATCAATGAGTACGATTATATAGCATAGTCTATCCTCGATAGTTTGGTGGTATTCATTTGTTAATCGATAGAGGACTTCATTTATAGATATGGACATCGTGGCTCCATTTATTAAATGAGAGTATAATATCATCATATGGATGTTTTGAGGTATTGGATATTAAATCTCAACGTTGAGTTTTCAATAATGATTATTGAAGACATGGCTTCTGGACAAATCAAAATATCCAAGTTCAAAGTGTGGTCATATGAGGAAATATGGTAACTTGGAGAGCTATAGGCGGTCTATGAGCTCTTGGCAATTACTGATATTATTCACGAGGATACACCATCTCCTATAAGATTGTCTAGGGTATGAATGAGAAACATCTCCTTATTCTATCTTTATTTAAGAGTTCAATTTTAGCTCTTTAGTGGAATGAGTTAAAATTAATAGATCAGACCTAAGTGAATCATTTGTTGATTGTGATTAGGTTATGTCTATTGAAGCTTAAATTTAGATAGCCCACCAAGATCCACAATCCACACGTACTTGCATGGATCACTTGATATATTCTACCGGACCAATTTATGGGTTCATCAAGAATTACATTTAATATATTAAGAATATAATATGTCTATTATTTATTTAATGAGCTGCTCTATTATATTAATATATTAAAAGGAGACATGTGGGCTTGTTTCTTTTAGTAAGAATAAGCCTGGTTCACAAGTGTGCTTTTATTTAAAGTCTAATGGATTAAATAAAATAAGAAAAATAATATTAGACCCATATATATATATGGTGTGGGCGGCAAGGCTAATAAAATAGCCCAAGATATTATTTTATTTTATTGTTTTGATTAAATGGAAATTAATTAATTATTTAATTAATTAATAGTTTAAATCAAAATCTTTTCCTGATCAGTAAATAAAATACTATGTGTTGGATTAGGGTTAGAATTCTTTTAAGTGATAAGAGTCCAAATGTGGTAAGGATTAAGTCCACATACACTCCATCCACACAAAGAATTCGGCCACCCTAGTCCTATAAGGGTTAGGATTCTTAAATTGATAGGAATTAGGGAAAAGTACAATTCCTTTTCAAGTAAGGAAATTGGTCAACCCTAGATTTCCTACACAAAGAATTCGGCCACCCTAGTTCTATAAGGGTTAGGATTCTTAAATTGATAGGAATTAGAGAAAAGCACAATTCCTTTTCAAGTAAGGAAATTGGTCAACCCTAGATTTCCTACACAAAGAATTCGGCCAACCCTATTTTGAGAAGGAGAAATTTCGGTCACCATATAAATATAAGGTGATAAATTTCGGCCCACAAGGAAGCTTGAGTGAGAGAGATTTTATTTTACTTTGAAAAATAAAAATCTTACTCAATACACATAGAATTTCGGCCAAGAGAGAAAAAGAAAAATAAGTTCTCATTCGATAGTGCACTTGCAAGCCTTTAACATCAAAAGGTTTTGTGCACACTTTCGATTTAGGGTTACGCGAGTTCCAATCATATCGATTGTGAATTCAAAAGTAACCGAAACTATTTTTCTAGGCTCTTGGTGTTTTGAGATTGAAGATCAGGATCAGAAGTTCCATACATCCATTCTCTGGTAAGCAATTCAAAGAAAAAAGGGAGACCGCTCTCCTAGGTGATTCACGTACGTGCTAGGATTGAAGATCTTACAGATTACCATCGACATAAGTCAATCGGATCACGCGACAAGAGGTATTTAACTCTAACCGTATATTTGTGTTTAATTAATTAAAGGGTTAAGGTTCAAATCTTTAGAAAAATTTTAAACTATACGAAAATCTACTTTTCGCCTTCCGCTGGGGTTTTAGTTAATTTTTCCCTACAATTGGTATCAAAGCCTTGGTTGTACCCTTTAATTAATTAACGTATATATACGTGAATCTATTTCTTTTTATTGTGATTATGCATGTTTTAGAAAGAGATGGCACTCTAGGTATTCGCATATATAATTACATGTCGAATGTATGGATTTATATATGTTGTTATAAAGTGAATTGTTATTGCTCAATTTTGGTCCTAGATTTTCCATGTAATTTTTGTTTCGGAATTGTAACAAGAAGGGTGACCTATTATCGTCACAAGTTCCTTCTTGATAGTTGCTTAATTTTTTTTATGTTGTATTAAAAATACTGCAGTTTTTTTTTTGTGCAGTTTTTTATTTGTAAAAAAATACTGCAGTGGTTAATAAAAAAAAAATTACTGCAGTATTTTATTGTATAAAATAAGCTGTAATATATTCAAGATTCGAAGACTCGAAGATTTGAAGAAATTGGAGCATCCGGAACCCGTCTTGGCACCTGCGCGCACCGAGACAACAAGCCCGCACGCAACCAAGCGTCCAGCTGCGCTTGTTGAGGTGCAGCAGCGCGCGACCCATGCATAGGTTGGCCGTGCGGCAGCTCATGCCCTTGCATGGGCTAGGCGTGCGCATGGGCTGCTGTGGTGATCTTTGGGCGCACGAGTTTCGTGCGCCAGATGGTCGCTTGAAGTCTTGTCCGCCAAGAAAGGAGTTTTTGTATTCCGTACAATTGTAATTTACATGCTTTTCTAGGATGGACCAAAATTGAGGCTATTTATTTTTTATGTATAAATATTACAATATTTGTTATTGTATGATAACATGTCATATAGAATAGGAGTGCCACTCATATATCTCTTTTGGTATGAACATGAATTGAATGATTTAGGTATCTAATTGACATCTAGATAACTTGGTAAAATCTTTCTTTGGAATTTAATCACACGCCTTAAATAATTGAGTGGGAGAAGGTGTGTTAGAACGCCTATGGCCTTCAAGATTAGTTGAGTTTTATTATTTTTGGTAATCCCCTCAAGGGGCGTCCATAAATGGAATTTAACAATATACTTCCTTACAAGGATATACTAGACAATTGACTTAAACGAAATCTACTCCCCAAGGAGGGATTCTCGTGAGAGAAAATTGAGGGTCGATATCTTGGTGACACACTCAATGTAATTTTGTTAATATCCTCCCCAGAGTTCTTGTTAATAAAATTGCAAGGCTAAAATTGAAAACGCTGGTTGTTATGTTAACAATTAGGTTGGACCTAGTCCAACTAGTAAATAGTACGAACTCCCAAAGGAGGCGTAAGATTTATGGGTGTTGGATCACCATTGAATTTCTACGATTGAATTATTTATTTAATTCAAGATAAATATTTAAAAGTGCTTTATCATGATTATTTACTTATATATGTTTTTGTTTTAATCAGAAATCATGACCCCATCACTTATGAACATCCTGAAAGATAACACCTTAACTGGAGATAATTATGTCACATGGAAAAGGAAAATTGGGTTGTTGCCACAAAGTGAAAAACATAAATTTGTTCTGACTACTCCTAAACCACCCCTTCCTAATAATGAATCTAGTGTGATGCAAAGAGATAAGTATGAGCAGTGGAAGACTTCTGATGATATGGCAAAATGATATATTATGGCCACTATCTCCGACATGTTGCAACAGCAACATGAAGGAATGGAGTCCGCTGCTGATATAATGATGTCTCTAGAGGAAATGTTTGCTATGAGGTCTAGGACGACTAAGAGAGAGGCAGTGACTGCTTTTATGAATCTTAGGATGAAACCTGGACAATCTGTGAAAGATCACATGATGAAAGTCATAGCACATCTCAATATTGCTGAACTAAATGGTGCTGAGATTGATGGTGAGACCAAAATTGATATGGTAGTTAACTCACTGTCATATTCCTTTGATCAATTCAAGTTGGACTACACCTTGAACAAAAAGGAATACACCTTGCACGGCCTGATGCAAGATGTTCAAAGCGCTGAAAAGATCCTTGTGAAAAGCAAAGGTCAAGAGATTCATTTGGTTGGTAAAGTTGCTACTGTTAAGACTCGTAAGAAGGTCAAGAAATAACAGAAGAAAAAGCAACTTGGGCCTACCAAGAAGGAAACCAAGAAAGTAACCAAGATCAAAGGGAAATGCTTCCTTTGTGGTGAAAAGGGACATTGGAAAAGAGATTGCCCAAAGTCCCAGAATAAGAAGGAAGAAGGTAATATTAATTATCTTGAAACATGTTTTCTGGCAGATTCTACTGATTATTGGATCATAGACTCTAGAGCCACTAATCATGCTTGTTATTCCTTGCAGGGGTTCCAAGAAAGGAGAAAGCTGAATGAAGATGAAGTCAATTTGCGCTTGGGCAACGGAACGTTAGTGTCTGCAAGTGGAGTGAGAGATATTAGAGTTATTTTAGATTCTAGTAGGCATTTAGATTTAATAGACGTTTATTATGTACCTCAATTCAAGAGGAATTTAATTTCAGTTTCTTGTTTAAATAAATTTGGATATTCGGTTACTTTTAATAAAGCTTTTATTATTAGTAAGAATGAAAAAATTGTTTGCAAAGGTACATTGGAAAACGGTCTATTCTTTTTGCAAAGAAATATCTCTCACTCATTAGACACAGAAATAACGGAACCTAATCATAAAAGAGTAAAATTATCAAAAGATGAAACCTACCTTTGGCATTTATGCCTAGGTCACATTAACCTTAATAGGATTAAAAGATTGGTATGTGACGTACCTTTAAGTGACTTAAAGGTTGATGATCTACCAACTTGTGAATCTTGTTTGGAAGGTAAACTTACCAAAAGGCCGTTCAATACCAAAGGTGCAAGAGCCACTGAATGTTTAAGACTAATACACACTGATGTATATGGTCCTATGAGCATTCAAGCTAGAGGTGGATATGAGTAATTCATCACCTTCACAGATGATTACTCAAGATTTGGTTATGTGTATCTCATGAGACATAAGTCGGATGCTTTTGACATGTTCAAAGCATTCAAAGCTGAAGTAGAAAATCAGCTTGAGAAACATATAAAAATCTTGAGATCTGATCGTGGTGGAGGATATCTATCTGGAGAGTTTCAGCAATATCTTATTGATAATGGGATAGTTTCTCAGTTTTCTGCACCAGGTACACCTCAACAAAATGGGGTAGCAAAAAGGAGAAATATAACTCTTTTAGAGATGGTTAGGTCAATGTTGAGTTATTCAACACTTCCTATTTCTTTTTGGGGATATGCTCTACAAACAGCAACATACATTCTAAACGATGTACCATCTAAATCTGTCCCTAAAACCCCACATGAATTGTGGACTGGGCGAAAACCTAGTTTACAACACATGAGGATATTTGGTTGTCCTGCACATGTGTTGAAAGGAAAGACAGAAAAGATGGAGTCCCATTCAGAAACATGTATATTTGTGGGGTATCCAAAAGGAACTAAAGGATATTATTTATATAGTCCTAATGATCTAAAAGTATTTGTTTCAACAAATGCTTCATTTCTAGAAAAGGACTATAAGAATAATTTTGTGCCCAAAAGTAGAATTGTCCTGAATGAAATGTCAGGAGATACAATTCCACAAGAGGTTTCACAACCTAGCCCAATTGTATGTTCCACTCCAACACAAAATCAACAACCTACCATTCCTCGTCGTAGTGGGAGGGTTATAACACAACCCGAAAGATACATCGGTTTAGGAGAATCTATGGAGAATCTCCCGGACGACGATGATCCCTACACGTACAAGGAAGCAATGGAAGATGTTGATTTTCGTCAATGGCAAAAGGCAATGCAATCTGAGATTGAATCGATGTTCAATAACAAAGTCTGGTCCCTTGTAGACTTACCTAAAGGGTTAAAACCCATTGGGTGTAAGTGGGTATACAAGAGGAAAAGAGGTAGGGATGGTAAGGTGGAAACCTTTAAAGCTAGACTGGTAGACCATTTGTTCTTTATTCAGATCATGCAGCCTTGAAGTTCATTAACAGCCAACACAAGCTCAATCGAAGACATGCGGTATGGGTGGAATTTCTTCAAGCTTACAATTTCACAATTAAGCACAAAGCGGGTGTTCAAAATGTGGTGGATGATGCTTTGAGTAGAAAGCATTCCTTGCTGTCCACAATGGAAGTTAAAGTGGTGGGGTTTGAGATCTTGAAAGAATTATATGCAACTGATCCATACTTTGGTAGCATTTGGCAAGAGTGTGAAAAGGGTCCGTTTGAGCAGTTCTTGAAGCATGATGGGTATTTATTCAAGGAAAATCGTTTGTGTGTGCCTCAATGTTCACTTCGACAAACCATTATTATGGAAGCTCATGATAGTGGGATAGGTGGTCATTTTGGGAGAGACAAGACTCTTGCTCTTGTGGAAGAAAAGTTTTATTCGCCTAAGATGATGAGAGATGTAGCTAGACATGTGCAGCAGTGTAGGGTATGTCATATGGCGAAGACTCATGGACAAAATACGGGGTTGTACACACCGCTGCCAGTAGCTCATGCTCCTTGGGAAGATGTTAGTTTGGATTTTGTGATGGGTTTACCTAGAACTCAAAGGAACAAAGACTCTATCATGGTGGTTGTTGATCGACTTTCGAAGATGGCTCATTTTGTTCCTTGTAACAAGACTAATGATGCTTCTTATATTTCAGATTTGTACTTCAAAGAGATTGTGAAGCTTCATGGTGTTCCAAAGACAATTGTTTCAGATTGAGATTCAAAGTTTTTGAGTCATTTTTGGCGTCTACTTTGGAAGAAGCTTGGTACTAGCCTCAATTTCAGCTCATCTTATCATCCACAATCCGATGGACAAACACAGGTTGTTAATCGCAGCTTGGGAAATCTTTTGAGGTGTTATGTGGGAAAGAATATTAGACAATGGGACTTGATCTTATCTCAAATCGAGTTTTCTTACAATTGCTCAAAAAGCCAAAGCACCAAACATAGTCCGTTTGAGATGGTGTATGGTAAGAATCCTATCAGCCCTTTGGATTTGGTTCCCATTGGTTCTAACAAAGATTGCAGTGGAGATGCTGATGCTAGAGCTGGTGCAATCAAAAAGTTGCATGCTCAAGTTCGAGAAAACATTGTGAAGCAAAATGAAAAGTACAAGAAGACTAAGAATAAGCATCGCAAGCATGTAGAGTTCAAGGAAGGAGATTTGGTGTGGATTCATCTTAGTAAAGATCGTTTCCCAAAAGGGAAATATGGTAACCTAAAGCCTAGAGCTGATGGTCCTTTCAAAATCCTTCAACGCATTGGGGAGAATGCATACAAGATCGAGCTACCAGATTCTTATGGTGTGTCACCAACTTTCAATATAGCTGATTTGTCTCCTTATCTTGGTGATGCTAGCATTTCAGACTTGAGGTCAAGTCTTTTCCAACCTGGGGAGATTGACACGGGAGTGTCCCATTGCACAACCTCGGTTCAAGACAGAAAGGGATATCAAATTCTCACTATGGTTTGTTAAGCATCAGATTCAGCTCGTAGGGGTATTTTTGAGACTTCTTAACTTTTGATTCCGAAAGAGTTAGCTGTTGTGCTTTATGTCATTGGAAAGATCAATGTCGTATCTTTAATTTTGTATTTTGAAGCAAGTCATTTGAAGGTCCTAAGAGAGAGATATGAAGGGTTTTATGCTGAATGGTCAGAAGTCAACAATGCACATATTTGAAGGGTTTAACTTTAATGTCTTTAACTTCTTAGTTTCTAATGCCTTGAATTGTGTTGTTATCTTTTAATTTCGTCCCTTTCCTATGCATGGAGGGTTGTTCCATGATTAGGCCATATAATGAGCCTTTATCCTTGTAATAAAAAAGTTATTGAATATTGAAGTTCAGAATATTGTCTCTTTGAGATTTTATCCTTCAACTCTGTATCTCTTTGGTAGGTTTCCATTGAGTGGTGAGTTTTCCTTTGGTTATGTATCCTTGATTAGTTGAGAGGGTGGTGTTTCTGTATCCCTTTAGATTAGTCTTGGTGGTGAGCCTTTTCTACTAGTTTACTAAGGGTGGTGATATCTATATCCCTTGGAAAATTAGTTAATCTATCTTCATTTGTTCTTGTGTGGGATGGGCTGGATTGCTTGTTTCTCTTGTGCGTGGGCTGTCCGTGAGTGTGTTTGACATCGGTGGAGTTTGTTTAGGGCTGTCCGGCACCAGAAAAGCTCTCATATGTTAAAATAGCGTGAATTAGGCAAAAGTTGCAAATGTGCAAAGCAAAGGCTCACTAATGTAAAGGTACCAAAATGTGCACTTGGAGCTTAAATTGTCAAATGTAAAGTGTAAAAAAAAGAAGCACAAAAGCCTTGAAATTTCAATGTAAAGTACTCAAACAAAGTAGAGTACACAATGTGAAGCATAAAAGTGTGTTAAAGTAAAAGCCTAGATGCCAGTGTTCAAAAATTGGCAAGCAAGTAGAGCTAAATTATGGGTGTGTAATGTAAGTGTGTCTTAGCATGATAGGTGACTTTTGAATTTCATTTCCCATTATTTCATTCACCACATTTCACCACATGGCCCCATTACAACCAAAAGGAAAGACCTGTTTAATCTTCGAAGAAGTCTAGATTGGGAATGTTTGTTGAAGCATGTTCTTTCCACGTCCATGACATTTGATTCCTTTCTAGGATAGTTCACCAAAGAAAATAGCGGTCTTTCAATAATAAATTGTATGCAATGCTTTAGATTCCTATACATAAACTCTATCTTTGCATACCTCTCTTGAATCGATAGGAATTAGGGAAAAGGATAATTCCTTTTCAAGTAAGGAAATTAACCAACCCTAGATTTCCTATTCAATGAATTCGGCCAACCCTACTTGGTGAAGGAGAAAATTCGGCCAACCTATAAATATAAGGTTATGAATTTTCGGCCACAAAGAAGCAAAATAGAGATAGATTTTTGTTTGTTTTGTAAATAAAAAATCCTACTCTATACACATAGATTTTCGGCCAAGAGAGAAAAAGAAAATAAGTTCTCATTTGATAGTGCACTTACAAGCCTTTAACATCAAAAGGTTTTGTGCACACTTTCGATTTAGGGTTACGCGAGTTTCAATCATATTGATTGTGAATTCAAAAGTGACTGGAACTATTTTTTTAGGCTCTTGGTGTTTTACTATTGAAGATCAAGATCAGATATTCCTTACATCCATTCTAAGGTAAGCAATTCAAAGAAAAAGGGAGACCACGCTCCTAGGTGATTCACGTACGTGCTAGGATTGAAGATCTTGCGGATTACCATCGACGTAAGTCAATCGGATCACGCGACAAGAGGTATTTAACTCTAACCTTATATTTGAGTTTAATTAATTAAAGGGTTAAGGTTCAAATATTTAGAAAAATTTTAAACTATACGAAAATTATTTTTTCCCCTTCCGCTGCGGTTTTAAGCAATTTTTCCCTACATAGGCATCTTTGGATTCTGGTTTATGGTACAAATAACCTGTGGTCTTCTTGGATCAAAGCCTAACCTTTGGGAGGCTAAAGCTCCTTATACCTGCTCTTGGAATTGGAGGAAACTCCTCCATCTTCAGCCAATTGCTCGTCCTTTAATTCAACACTTCTTTTTTTTGGGTAAGTAAATAGTATCATAGAAAGAGAGAAAGAATGTACAAAATACAAGGGGCATACCCCAGGAAGCAGAGCAAGAGCTAAACAAAGGCTCAAAACAGCTCTAACAAACGAGCAAGACAAGACAAGAGTAAGACAACAAATCAACTAGAGTTGACATTCCAATTCAAGGCAATGACAGGGTGGTTCTTTAAATTGAAAGAGGATAGCCGGCAGCGAATGGTGTCAATAATGGAGTGAGCAACAACCGAACTGGTCTTTTGAGTGCCTTGGAAAATGCGACAGTTTCGCTATCTCCAAATATGAAAAACCGCAACCCCAAGACAAAGCTTGTTAGCAACAACAGTAGGAGAGTTCTCTTTCCAATGAGTGGAAGCCCAGTTAATGAAAGCATTCCTACAAAGGCCATTCCAAGGAGACCCACAAACATTCATAAGCTAAGTCCAAATGGCTATACTGAATAAACACTCAAAAAAGGTGGGCATGAGACTCTGGGTGGGTGTTGCAAAGAACACAAGTAGTAACCGCCATAGGGTCATATTTATGGATGCGATCCCGAGTAGAGAGCCTGCCTCTAATTGCCGCCCATAGGATAAAACTCATTCTAGGAATATTTTGGGGGAACCAAAAAAGCTTAAACCAAGGAACAATCGGATAAGGGGTTCTAAGAGAAGCCAAAGTAGAGGAGGCAGAACAAGTACCATTGGCAATGGTACTAGTACTTCATTGGCAATGGTTCTAGTACTTCCTTATGGTTTGATAATTGGCATCCAGATGGTCCTCTCCTTTCAAAATGGATCCCCCGCGAGGTTTATGACTCTGGCCTCCCTCTCAATGCAACAGTTAATACCATTGTTCTTAGTGATTCTTGGGGTTGGCCAGCTGCTATGTCCATTGATCTTGTCAAAATTAGAAGTCGGATTCCTTCTTAGAATCCTAACTCCAATATAGAGGATAGTATTCGATGGCTCCCTTCTTCCAATGGTAT
>CM065643.1:17933919-18056419 GCA_033220585.1 Dipteronia sinensis | reverse complement strand
TAATAAGGTTCCGCTGATTCACTTGAGGAGTTGATTGTTCTTCACTAGTTGACGCACGATAACGACGACTCGCCATTGAAAACCAAATGCTCTAATACCAATCTGATACCGAGAGGCGGCGTGGCAAACAAGAAACAGCCTAAATACACACAAAAGAACAGTAGCTTTACTTCCAAAGGGATACAGAGATCACCATCGTGTATGGAAAATCAACAAGATAGGTAAAGGCCTCACCACCAACAATGAAGTCAAAAGGGATACAGAATATCACCACCCTAGAGAACTAACCAAGGATACAGAACCAAAGGGAAACTCACCACTCAATGGAAATCCACCAAAGAGATACATATTTAGTTAGGATAACACTCAAAAGAGTTTAATTCATTCAATAAAAATCATAAGCTACCTTTTTACAAAGTAGAAGAACCAAATATAAAGCCAAGCCTTGGAACAACCCTCCAAGTACGGGAAACACAAGAGATTTAATTGACAAAAGCAAATTACAAGAAAATATTAAAGCTAAACAAATAACAAGTAAAACTCTTCAATCTGACCACCAGAACGAATTCAGTCATAACTGCGTTTTGGAAGCTTCAAACGATGAAATTCAAAAGAGGAGATTGCAGTTAAGACATTGATCTTTCCAATGACATAAAGCACATCAACCAATTCCTCAGAAATCAAAAGTTATGAAGTCCCCAAACTGCCCTTCGAACATGATCTGATACTTAACAAATTAAAGTGAGAACTTGGAACCTTTTTGCATCTTGATCGTGAGTCATGCAAATGGACACTCCTATGTCAGACACAACTGTGAACGCTGGCGCGCACAAGGACATGCATGCACATTCACACGGACGCATTCAAGCACACGTACACGTACACGCACAAGCACACGCACACGCACATGCACACACGCACTGGCACGAATGCACACACGTACACGCACGTAAGCAAGCTCACTCACACGTACGCACCCATACAAATATAGGCATGCACATGCTCACACATATGCACGCTCACTAGCACGCAAATGCCCGTCCGCATGCATAAACACGCGCACGCATACTCATTCACACTCACACACACACGTAAACTCACACACTCGTACGCACACACACATGCACACATGCACACATGCTCACTCATTCACACCCACACAAACACGTTCACTCACACACATGCATGCATGCAAACATACACACGGGCACGCACTACGTACAAGCACACTCATGCATAAGCACACGCAAAGGCACTCACACGTACGACCACGTACACGCACAAGCACATGCACACTGTTGAAAAAATATTTGATTTTAAGGAGTATTCAAAGGAGAGGAAGGTGAAATTAGTTGCTATTAAATTAAAAGAATATTCTTCTTTATTTTGAGAAAATATGAAAAGGGAAAGAACTAGAGAGGAGTGCATTGACTGCTGCACAAACATATAACAATTGCATGTTTCGTGCATGACATCTGCACAAAATAGCGTGCATGACAACAATTGCACATGTTGTTGCATGAACACACATAACAATTGCATGCGTTGCATGCATGACATCAATTACACCTGAATGCTTTCATTGACTGGGCTTCCACTCATTGGAGAGGGAACTCTCCTGCTATTGTTGCTAACAAGCTTTGTCTTGGGATTGCGGTTTATCGTATTTGGAGAGAACGAAACTGTCGCATTTTCAAAAGCACTCAAAAGACTAGTTTGGTTGTTGCTCGCTCTATTATTGACACCATTCGCTGCTGGCTATCCTCTTTCAATTTAAAGAACCACCCTATCATTGCCTTGAATTGGAATGTCAACTCTAGTTGATTTGCTGTCTTGCTCTTGTCTTGTCTTGCTCGTTTGTTAGAGTTGTTTTGAGCCTTTATTTAGCTCTTGCTTTGCTTCCTAGGGTATGCCCCTTGTATTTTGTACATTCTTTCTCTCTTTCTATGATACTATTTACTTACCCAAAAAAAGAAATTAATTAAATGATGAGATTATTTAATTAATATATTAATAATTAAATAATTAGATTATTTAACTAATAAATTATCAATTAAGAATGATTAATTAATTATTAATTGGTGGTTACAGGTTCTAACCATGACTGAGACAAAAGATAAAATAATAAGATTATTTTATTTACTAACTAGGTCAAGTGTTCAAGTCTTAGTAAACTAGGGTTATGTGGGATTTAGAATCCTATCCTAACTTGGTCACTAAAATACTAATTATCTTATTTTAAATATATAGAGATATATTTGAAAAAGGATTAGTATCTTGTTTTAAATATATAAAGATATATTATTGAAACAAGAAAAACTTATTTTTTGTGAGAAACAAATACAACAGATACGTGTAAAACAAAGAAGAAACAAGAAGGGTGTGACCAAAAGAACAAGAAAAAAAGGTTCTTTTTGTTTTTCATTCAAGGTTGGCCGAATTCTCCATACACAAAGTAAGAGTTGTTTTGTGTTGTTTCTACTACCTCCATACATCCTTCTAAAGCCGGTGACATGCCCACACGTAGTTGCCAAAACCTGGGAGATAGTGAGGAAGTTCCGGTGGTATAAATCGGAAAGAAAATTTAAGAATTAAAGAACGAAAGAGTTAGCCTTAAGGTATGATTTTGAATATTGCCTAGTTTATTCTTATATATCATATAAGGTTCATTAAAGTCGCTTAAATATTTTTTTAAAGTTTTAAAATCCTTTCTGTTGCGCGACTCTAGGGCTTACAATTGGTATCAGAGCCCTAGTATGATATATTCGAATAAATCGTTTTTTGTTCTTGATTAATTTCTTGTATATATGTGTAGGCACTATCTATTGAATGTCTGATGTTTTAATTTTTTTTTAAAACATGATTGATCGTTAATTGTATAATACAACGGGTTTTAGGGTTTCGGATATTATATGTAATATTTTTTCTCATGTAATATTAATTCCGGGTTGTTTAATTTTTTGTTTATATACTATAATTTATTTTTATTGATGTAAATCGATGATCCGAAAGGGATAGAAAATCCATCACACACCCATACTCAATTGTTGCACAGTACACATATGCAATTGTTATGCTGTTATGATTTTATGCAGCTGTTGTGCACGCAACATGCAATAGTTGTATATTTTGTGCAGATGTCATGCACACAACACATGCAATTGTTATGTATGTTCATGCAGCAACAGGTGTAATTGATGTCATGCATGCAACACATGCAATTGTTGTGTGTGTTCATGCAACAACATGTGCAATTGTTGTCATGCACGCTATTTTGTGCAGATGTCATGTGCGAAACATGCAATTGTTATATGTTTGTGCAGCAGTCAACACACTCCTCTCTAGTTCTTTCCCTTTTCAGATTTTCTCACAATAAAGAAGCATATTCTTTTAATTTAATAGCAACTAATTTCACCTTCCTCTCTTCTGAATACTCCTTAAAATCAAATATTCTTTCAACAGTGTGCATGTGCTTGTGCCTGTACGTGTTTGTGCATGTGAGTGCCTTTGCGTGTGCTTATGCATGAGTGTGCTTGTGCGTGTGCGTGCCCGTGTGTATGTTTGCATGCATGCGTGTGTGTGAGTGAACGTGTTTGTGTGGGTGTGAATGAGTGAGCATGTGTGCATGTGTGTGTGCGTACGAGTGTGTGAGTTAGCGTGTGTGTGAGTGTGAATGAGTATGCGTGCGCGTGTTTATGCATGCGGACGGGCGTTTGCGTGCTAGTGAGTGTGCGTGTGTGTGAGCGTGTGCATGCCTATGTTTGTATGGGCGCGTACGTGTGAGTGAGCTTGCTTGCGTGCGTGTACGTGTATGCATTCATGCCAGTGTGTGTGTGCATGTACGTGTGCGTGTGCGTGTGCGTGTGCGTGTACGTGTGCTTGAATGCGTCCGTGTGAATGTGCATGCATGTCCTTGTGAGCGCCAGCATACATGGTTGTGTCTGATATATGAGTGTCCATTTGCATGACTCACGATCAAGATGCAAAAGGTTCCAAGTTCTCACTTTAATTTGTTAAGTATCAGATCATGTTCGAAGGGCAGTTTGGGGACTTCATAACTTTTGATTTCCGAGGAATTTGCTGATGTACTTTATGTCATTGGAAAGATCAATGTCTTAACTGCAATCTCCTCTTTTGAATTTCATCGTTTGAAGCTTCCAAAAAGTAGTTATGACTGATTTCGTTCTGGTGATCAGATTGAAGAGTTTTACTTGTTATTTGTTTAGCTTTAATATTTTCTTGTAATTTGCTTTTGTCAATTAAATCTCTTGTGTTTCCTGTACTTGTAGGGTTGTTCCAAGGCTTGGCTTTATATTTGGTTCTTCTACTTTGTAAAAAGGTAGCTTATGATTTTTATTGAATGAATTAAACTCTTTTGAGTGTTATCCTAACTAAATCTGTATCTCTTTGGTGGATTTCCATTGAGTGGTGAGTTTCCCTTTGGTTCTGTATCCTTGGTTAGTTCTCTAGGGTGGTGATATTCTGTATCCCTTTTGACTTAACTGTTGGTGGTGAGCCTTTACCTATCTTGCTGAGTTTCCATACACTATGGTGATCTCTGTATCCCTTTGGAACTGCATGAACATAGACAACAATTTCATGTGTTGCGTGCATGACATCTGCACAAAATACAACTATTGCATGTTGCGTGCACAACATCTGCATAAAATCACAACAGCATAACAATTGCATATGTGTACTGCGCAACAATTGCGTATGGGTGTGTGATGGCTTTTCTATCCCTTTCGGATCATCGATTTACATCAATAAAAATAAATTATAGTATATAAACAGAAAATTTTACAACCCGGAATTAATATTACATGAGAAAAAATATTACATATAATTTCCAAAACCCTAAAACCCATTGTATTATACAATTAACGATCAATCATGTTTAAAAAAAAATTAAAACATCAGACATTCAATAGATAGTGCCTACACATATATACAAGAAATTAATCAAGAACAAAGAACGATTTATTCGAATATATCATACTAGGGCTCTGATACCAATTGTAAGCCCTAGAGTCGCGCAACAGAAAGGATTTTAAAACTTTAAAAAAATATTTAAGCGACTTTAATGAACCTTATATGATATATAAAAATAAACTAGGCAATATTCAAAATCATACCTTAAGGCTAACTCTTTCGTTCTTTAATTCTTAAATTTTCTTTCCGATTTATACCACCGGAACTTCCTCACTATCTCCTAGGTTTTGGCAACTACGTGTGGGCATGTCACCGGCTTTAGAAGGATGTATGGAGGTAGTAGAAACAACACAAAACAACTCTTGCTTTGTGTATGGAGAATTAGGCCAACCTTGAATGAAAAACAAAAAGAACCTTTTTTTTCTTGTTCTTTTGGTCACACCCTTCTTGTTTCTTCTTTGTTTTACACGTATCTGTTGTATTTGTTTCTCACAAAAAATAATTTTTTCTTGTTTCAATAATATATCTTTATATATTTAAAATAAGATAATTAGTATTTTAGTGACCAAGTTAGGATAGGATTCTAAATCCCACATAACCCTAGTTCACTAAGACTTGAACACTTGACCTAGTTAGGAAATAAAATAATGTTATTATTTTATCCTTTGTCTCAGTCATGGTTAGAACCTGTAACCACCAATTAATAATTAATTAATCATTCTTAATTAATAATTTGTTAGTTAAATAATCTAATTATTTAATTATTAATATATTAATTAAATAATCTCATCACTTAATTAATTTCTTTTTTTGGGTAAGTAAATAGTATCATAGAAAGAGAGAAAGAATGTACAATATACAAGGGGCATACCCCAGGAAGCAAAGCAAGAGCTAAACAAAGGCTCAAAACAACTCTAACAAACGAGCAAGACAAGATAAGAGCAAGATAGCAAATCAACTAGAGTTGACATTCCAATTCAAGGCAATGATAGGGTGGTTCTTTAAATTGAAAGAGGATAGCCGGCAGCGAATGGTGTCAATAATGGAGCGAGCAACAACCAAACTAGTCTTTTGAGTGCCTTCTAAAATGTGACAGTTTCGCTCTCCAAATATGATAAACCGCAACCCCAAGACAAAGCTTGTTAGCAACAATAGCAGGAGAGTTCCCTCTCCAATGAGTGGAAGCTCAGTCAATGAAAGCATTCCAACAAAGGCCATTCCAAGGAGACCCACAAATATTCATAAGTTGAGTCCAAATGACTCTACTGAATAAACACTAAAAAAAAAGGCACTAATGGACCTAATGGACCCACAGTCTTGAGCATCAACAATCCTTAGAAAAAAATTAATTAAACTCTTTAATTAATATTTTGTGATTGTTAACCTTGGAGTTACTCTACTAAAAACCCGAGACTGCACTCACATAACTGTAGATGTTTTTACACAAACCAAAATTCAGTGTCCATCGATATGGCTATTACATATGATACGATTCTCCATAAGTAGTTCATAATTAGAGCTGGGTCATAAAGTCCGTTATACCTCTCTAATTATATATTTTCCATTAAGTACCGTTGATTCTCTAATGAACAAATATATTCTTCATTCCTTTACAGAAGAAGGAGAGCGCTTTTAATTGTTCAAGCTCTGAATCAACCCTTGATGCACTTGAGCAGCCCAGGCCTAATGTGAATTCAGCCTACAAAAGCATTATGGAGTCCAATGAAGTTACACCAACCCATTTTGGGTTAATGGTCCATGAAGTACTTAAGGGCCAAAAATTAGTCTTTGACTAGCCCACTATTTGTTTTAATGTTTCTATTAGCCATCTAGTTCATCAGACACAAGGAATCTGGTCTAATTATGATTTTTGGAAGTTGTATTTGGTTTTTTTTTTAAGTTGTATTTGCTTTTTTTGGAAGTTGTTATTGTTTGCTTTGGAAGTTGTTTTATCCTATTCTTGGAGGGTTGTTCCAAGACTAAATATCCTAATTTTCAGAATGGGAATCACATTATTCAGATTTCAAAAAAAAAAGCTTAATCTTTGTGATTATCTCTCTTAGTATCTTATCTCTTGAGAGGATTCCTTTGAGTGGTTAGCTAAACCCTAATTCTTATCTTTAAGGTGGTGTTACTTATCCTTAAAGTTGTGAATTTGCTTGTGACCTACCTTTTCAGTTTCTGAAACGGTATCATTTGGTTTCAAAGCCCCAGTTTGTGTTATCCTTTGAATTCAGCAATTCAAGTTCTTCTATTACATAATGGCAAGGCATGGAAATCCTATTCCTCCTGATGTTCAAGTCATGAATGACTATAAGCGTGATTTGGAGATTGCATAATTGAAGAGGACAGTTGAGTTGTTGCAAAGACAATTGGAACAGCAGCAAAATAATGCCCAACCTAGAAGAAATCAACGTGAAGCACGTGGGGAAGTGGAAGATAAGAATCCCTTTGGCATTGATGATGATTCTGGTTATGAAGATTAACAATCAAAAACAAAGAAGGCAGCCAACATGAAGATGATATGAAGGTTGAAGTTCCAGAATTTGATGGAAAAATGCAAGGTGATGCCTTTTTAGATTGGTTATACACTGTTGAAAGAATTTTTGAATTTAAAGAGTTTTCTGAGGAAAGGAAGGTGAAACTAGTTGCTATTAGACTGAAGGGTTATGTTTCACTTTGGTGGGAGAATTTGAAGAGGGAAAGGAATGGAGAAGAAAGGAGGCCTATTCAGACTTGGGAGAAAATGAAGCGGGAGTTAAAGAAGAGATTTCTCTTTGAAAATTATAGACAAGAAATTTACACAAAGTTATATAATTTTAAACAATACAATTTGTCCGTGGAGGAGTATATAAGAGAATTTGAGTATTTGATGCTCAGATGTGATATTAAAGAACCGGAGGAGCAGACCATTGCATGATTCTTGGGTGGCTTAAAAAGGGAGTTTGCTGATGCAATTAGATTGCAGCCATTTTGGAAGCAATTCCAATTCTGCCCGGAAGCGTTATAAGTGCCAAGGGTATGGTCACATTGCTACTGAATGTCCCAATCGAAGGGTAGTGACCACTAGGGAGGATGTGATTGAAGAAGAAGAGGAGGAAGTGAACCAAGAAGAAGGGGAAACTGAAGAAATCATTGAATATGCAAATGAAGGAGAAGCTTTGGTGATTCGGAGGAGCCTCAACATGATTCAAGAAAATGAAGAGTCATGGTTGCGAGATAACATTTTCCACACAAAATGCACTAGCCATGAAAAGGTTTGTAATGTGATCATTGATAATGGAAGCTGTACTAATATGGTGGCCGATGAGATGGTGACTAAACTGCAGTTGAAAACTGAACCTCATCCTCAACCATATAAAATCCAATGGTTTCAAAAGAGTGCTGGATTGAAAATTACAAAGAAATGCTTGATTTCTTTCCCCATTGGTAAAAACTACAAAGATGAAGTCTGGTGTGATGTTGCACCAATGGATGCATGCCACTTGTTACTTGGAATACCATGGAAGTATGATCGAAAGGTTTCTCATGATGGTTTTAAAAATACACATTCTTTCACCAAAGGTGGTGTTCGGATTGTGTTGGAACCTATGAGACCAAAATTGAAAGTTTCTAAGAGCATCTCCAATGCTATTATGCATTTGGAGAAAATGGAGTGCCACATAGGATAGAGACTAAAGAAGTTAGAAAAACTCTCTCCAATGCAATTATCTAAGTTGAATATGGAGATGATGTGGAAAAAAAAAAGAGAATATGGAGTTGAGTTTCTAATTCTAGAAATTCTCCTAGAAATACTGACTAGGATTTCTAACTATTTCCACCAATAATATTAAAGCTCATTTAATTGTAAAATAAAAGAGGAGAGAGAATGTCATAATTGTTTTATTATGACTGGTCAAAAAATAGATACATATTTGATTTTAGATAATTGCATTGGAGATGTGAATATGTATTTCTCTACAAAATTTTCAAAAGTGGGTCCATTTTGAATAGAAATGCTGATGTGACACTATTTAGAAACTCAAAAATGCATAATAGCATTGGAGATGCTCTAAGGAGATTGGGAATTCTTTTCTAACAGGTTCACAACTAGAGCATGCTTTGACTAATCAAGATGAGATTTATGATCTCTTGGTTGTGGATGCTATGGCCACTTAACAAGCACCTTTTCATGATCTATTGCTGCCATTATTGGAGGAGTTCAAGGATGTGGTACCTGATGAGATTCCAATTGGATTACCTCCAATGTGGAATATTCAACATCAAATTGATCTTGTTCCAGGTTCTGCACTTCCTAACAAGGCTGCTTATCGGATGAACCCAATGCAACAAGCTGAGTTACAAAGGCAAGTTGATGAACTTATAGCTCGTGGTTTGATTCATGAGAGCATGAGTCCATGTGCTATTCCAGCTCTTTTAGTTCCAAAGAAGGATGGGACTTGGTTCATGTGTGTTGATAGTAGAGTTATCAACAAGATTACTATCAAGTACCGGTTTCCTATTCCAAGGCTGGATGACTTACTTGATCAACTTCATTGAGCTAAGATGTTTTCCAAGATTGATCTTCGGAGTGGATATCATCAGATAAGAATGAGATAAGGAGATGAATGGAAGACAGCCTTCAAAAAGAGAAAAGGGCTTTATGAATGGCTTGTGATGCCATTTGGGTTTTCCAATGCCCTAAGTACTTTGATGAGGCTTATGACACATATTCTTACTCCTTTCTTGGGAAAGTTTGTTGTTTTTTACTTTGATGACATTTTGGTTTATAGTAAATCTATGCAGGAACACGTGGAACACCTAAGAAGTGTTTTCCAAATCTTGAGGGAGCAAAGACTTTTTGCTAACTTGCAAAAGTGCAACTTCTTTACAAATGACCTCGTTTTCTTGGGTTATGTGGTTTCTAGTAAAGGTATCAAGATGGACCCTAGAAAGGTGGAAGCTATAGAGAGTTGGCCATTTCCTAAATCCATTCATGATGTACGAAGCTTCCATGGAATGGTCTCTTTCTACAGGAGGTTCATTAAGCATTTCAGCACACTAGTTACTCTTATCACTGAATGCATCAAAGGAAGAACTTTCAAATGGACTAAAGAGGCTCAAGACAGCTTTGAATCTATCAAAAAGAGGATGACCACATCCCCGGTCCTAACACTTCCAGATTTCAACAAAGTATTTGAAGTGGATTGTGATGCATCCAATGTGGGAGTTGGAGCTGCTCATAGCCAAGAAGGAAGACCCATTGCTTTCTTTAGTGAGAAGTTAAATGATACAAAGATAAAGTATTCAACATATGACAAAGAGTTCTATGCCATCATTCGAGCTCTAAGTCATTGGAGTCACTACTTGCTGCCTAAGGAATTTGTTCTCTATTCAGATCATGAAGCCTTGAAATACTTAAGCACTCAACACAAGCTAAGTGCACGGCATGCAAAATGGGTAGAATTCCTTCAAACTTTTCAATTTGTTCTTAAACATAAATCTCGACAATTGAATAAGGTGGCCGATGTATTGAGTAGGAGGCATGCTTTATTGAATACTATGCAATATGTGGTGGTTGGTTTTGAGATTGTGAAAATCCTTTATGAAGATGATTCTGATTTTGGCAATCTTTGGAAAGCTTGTTTAAGTGGACCAAAGAACCAATTCTTTATTCATGATGGTTATCTATTCAGGGGCAAACAGCTCTGTATTCCAAATTGCTCACTTCGAGAAGCCATAATTAGAGAGGCTCATGGTGGAGGGTTTGCTATACACTTTGGCCGAGACAAAATATTGATCATGGTGCAAGAAAAATTCTATTGGCCTAAGCTTGTGCAAGATGTTGAGAAGATTGTGAAGAGATGTGTTACTTGTCACAAAGCTAAGATGAATGGGAGCAATGCTGGAGTATACACTCCTCTTCCAATTCCAACAACACCATGGGAAGATGTGAGTATGGACTTTATTGTGGGATTGCCAAGAACTCAAAAGGGTAAAGATTCAATTATGGTGGTGGTGGACAAATTCTCTAAAATGGCACATTTTGTTCCTTGCAACAAGACTTCAGAGGCTACTCATGTTGATGACCTCTGCTTCAAGGAGATTATTAAACTCCATGGCATTCCAAAAACAATCACTTCTGACCGAGATTCAAAATTTCTAAGCCACTTTTGGAGAACTCTTTGGAAGAAGTTGGGAACTAAGCTCCAATTCAGTTCGTCTCACCACCCACAAACGGATGGACAAACTGAAGTTGTTAACAGATCTTTGGGAGCTATGCATAGAAGCTTGGTGAAGAAGAATGTTAGAGAATGGGAAAGCTTGTTGCCACATGCTGAGTTTTGTTACAATCGTTCTACAAGTCAAACTACTGGTTGTTCTCCTTTTGAAGCTGTTTATGGAATAAATCCTATTGGCCCTTTGGATTTATCTCCTATTCACATCAATGATCATTTTAGTGGGGAATTTGATGAAAGAGCTAAATTCATCAAGAAGATTCATGAGCAAGTCAGAGGCAAGATCTTGAAGCAACTTGAAAAGTATAAGAAGCAAATTGATAAGCATCGAAAGAAAGTTGTGTTTAAAGAAGGAGATCTGTTATGGATTCATTTAAGAAAGGAAAGGTTTCCAAACAGAAAGTTTGCAAAACTTAAACCCCGAGCTGATGGACCTTTCAAGATTGTTAAGATGATTAATGACAATGCATACAAGCTGGAGCTTCCAGGTGATTATGGAGTTTTATCAACTTTCAATGTTTCAGATCTTTCTCCATATGAAGATGGTGTGCCACTAGACTCGAGGACGAGTCCTTCTCAACCAGGGGAGAATGATGCACTTGAGCAGCCCATGCCTAATGTGAATTCAGCCTACAAAAGCATTATGGAGTCCAATGAAGTTACACTAACCCATTTTGGGTTAATGGTCCATGAAGTACTTAAGGCCCAAAAATTAGTCTTTGACCAGCCAACTATTTGTTTTAATGTTTCTATTAGCCATCTAGTTCATTAGACACAAGGAATCTGGTCTATTATGATTTTTGGAAGTTGTATTTGCTTTTTTTGAAAGTTGTATTTGCTTTTTTTGGAAGTTGTTATTGTTTGCATTGGAAGTTGTTTTATCCTATTCTTGGAGGGTCGTTCCAAGACTAAATATCCTAATTTTCGGAATGGGAATGACATTATTCAGATTAAAAAAAAAGCTTAATCTTTGTGATTATCTCTCTTAGTTTCTTATCTCTTGGGAGGATTCCTTTGAGTGGTGAGCTAAACCCTAATTCTTATCTTTAAGGTGGTGTTACTTATCCTTAAAGTGGTGAATTTCCTTGTGACCTACTTTTTCAGTTTCTAAAATGGCATCAACCCTTAAGGGAACTACTTCTATACTTCTCGCAAGAAGGAGTAGATTCCACTATTGTGTATAGACTTTCCTAGCCACAAGCCAAACCACGATTCCAAGATATAGAGATATTGATAGAGTATGCTACTCCGATCTCACCCATGGTAAACAAAAAAACACGATCTAACCTGAAGGAGTCAATAAGACACTTAGGATTAAGATCACTCATATACATCCATCATTTGTAGATATATGTGAATCTCCCCATGTAATGGATATTGGTGAGAGATTCATATAGATTGTGGCCCAGTCCTATATGATCACATCATATAAGGTGCCTTCATTCTCATATCACCATATGAGTAGTCTAGGATAAGACCACCGTATATTACAGAATGGATCGCAGCTATAGATTAACCACAAATAAAGTATACAACTTTATTTGCTCTTTACAGACTCTTTAGATTGCACGTCTCAAATTGAATTCCTCTGTATATGACACTCATACACTCAGTTTGAGATTACATCAGGCAATCTTGGATGTTTAGCACATATGATATAAAAGAATGAGACATGTAAGTGGAATGAAAAGACTACTTCTTTTATTTATAATTTATCATCATTTACATAATACAAGCTTAGGAAACCGACATGGCCTGCAAGAGAAAGGACACATCTAAAATCCAAACAGAAGCCGCACGCCAAACTAGAGAAATGACGTATCTAAAATCCACCAATTTCCTTTCAAAGATCCACTGATTACGGGCAGTCCACACCCCTCAAATAATTGCATGGATAGCCGCCTTCCATAAAATCCAAACCTACTCACTAAAGGAAATTGACATGGCTTGCAAGAAGAAGGATTGCCAAATTTCGGTAGAGACACGTCACTGGAAAGCCGAGAAAACAGCCTCCCAAAGAGCACCTGCTAGGGGACAGCGAAGAAAAAGAAGATCTGCAGATTCACTTCTAACCCCACAAATATTGCAACGAGAAACGAACTAGAACCCAGACCTGCGAAGGCAATCCTTAGTAGGAAGCCTGTTCAACATAAGACGCTAGGTCAAAGCTGAGCGATAGGGGGGAATGAAACAGGATCAAACATCCCTCCACCAAACAACGTGAGGAATATCACAGAAAAACTGGGAATAAGGAGCCTTGCTAGAAACACGACCATCCCGAGAATTAGACTAAACCAGAGAATCCACAACAGGAGAAATCGCAATCCGATCAATCCGAAAACACATATCCGGGAAGCACGCTCTGAAACAATCATCTAGCACCCATCTACCTTCCTGAATAAAATTTGAGACCCTCGCCCGAAGCGGATTAGGTAAATAATCCGGGATCCCTAAAAGCTCCAAAATGGGAACCCCTAACCAATTATCAAGCCTACAACCCCACTAAGAGTTCTCGCTAATCAGCCAGATACCTTCTTTAAGAAGGAAACTATAATTGGTCCGAAGAGAAGACTAAATTGAGGAGGTGACATACCCTCCCCGAGGCTTTTGCAACTGCCTGAGATACCTCTCCCGAAGAAATGAGAAAGCAAAACCATCAGATATCATAAACTTCCACATGAATTTTTGCAACAGCAAATCATTCAGCAACCTAAGATCTTTCAGACCAAGACCATCATGAGAGTAAGGCCTACAACAACGATCCCAAGTGACTCGAACCAACTTAGTCTCTTTACAAGAACCAGTCCAAAAAAAGTTCCTCAACTTGCAGTTAATCAGGGACAGTAAAGAAGAAGGCTACTTGGGATCTTCACCTTTTACTACCCAAATTATTATCAAACCTCTCTCCATACCTATCTTCTCTATTCCCATACCTATCTCCTCTATTCCCATACCTATCTCCTCTACCTCCCATTCCATGCCTAAATCTGCCCGCACCCACATTAGACATGTGATTATCCTCCTTTAGGTCATTCCCATCATCATCTTCATAGTCATTCTTAGGTGGGTTCCTTTCTCTTCGTTTCACATTAAGAGCCCGGAATGGCTGCTCCCTTTGCGAACTAGACTCCACTTTGTCTAACCTATCGTTCACCTCACCAAACTGAGTCTCCATCCGCACCATATGTTGTCGCATGGCTTTATACAAAAGATCAAGATCTACCTTTTCTGGTGTTTCGTTGTACACACCTTTACTGTTATCGTGTGACATATCTAAAACCTGCAAAACAAACAAGAATTAGTAAACCTCACAAACACTCCCTCACGTGTTTACCCTAAAAGATGGTGGCACTCACACTCGTGTTTCACTCAATTCTTTTGGCTTTTACCCTCTGATGAGCTCACACTCTCTTGCCTTTTTCCACTCTTTGTTCACTTTTTTAGTTCCTTTTGTTTATCAACCCAGGAAATCAAGAAAAAGAATAAAAAAAATAGTTGATATAAGTTCAACTACACGACCTTGCAAAGAAAAAAAATTTGTACTCTTTTTTGTTTTTGGACCTTGATCTTTTTTTTTGACCTTGATCAAATGAACTCAAGCAAGGCTTTGGTATTTTTTTTACTGGACTTGATCAATCGGAATCAAGTTTGTGAATTTTTTTTTTAACATACGAAATCAGGGAAGAATAAGAAGAAGGATAGATTAAACCTGAATTTAGAAACCTACGCTCTGATACCAAATGATATGAACCTCACCAAGAACAGTGAAACCCGGAACCAATTTACGGTAGCAAGGATCGTTTTCTAGATTCAAGTTTATAAGCAAGAACAATATAGGACCGTGACCCGTTATCTATAATGAGATAAGAACCAACGGTATCAAGAAAGTGAAAAACGCCACACTCAAGTACAAGAAAGAAAGGTGAGTGATAAGAAAATTTTCGGAACCAAAGAGAAAATTCTCTTTATTTTTCATTCAAAATCAAGTCTACTAAAAATTACATCAGTTGGTTCCTTATAAACTAAAACCCTAATCGAAAAAAAAGGAAACAAGATATTCGGCCATTATGGCCTTACAATTAGAAAACTAAATTGGGCAATAATTACCTTACAAACGGGAAGGACAATAAAAGAATAAAACAAGCAACTATTGACTTGTTCCCTATTTGGAAGGCTAAATCTGGAAACAAATCAGCCCCTTAATTTAGGTAAACAAATTAACTCTTATTCTTTGGAAAATAAAATAGGAAAAATGCTGAAATAGGGATTTCCTCCAACCATTTGTTCCCTATTTGGAACGCTAAATCTGAAAACAAATCAGCCCCTTAATTTGGGAAACAAATTAACTCTTATTCTTTGGGAAACAAATTAACTCTTATTCTTTGGAAAATAAAATAGGAAAAATGCTGAAATAGGGATTTCCTCCAACCATACGCCGCCCATGTTGTGCCAAATGCCCAAACTCTTCTCTTATTCGGCCAATCAATTGTCTTGATTATGTTAATTAAGCCTTGGTCTTCATGTGGGCTTATCTTGGACTTCAACAATTCAACATTTGCCCAAGTATCTTGAATCAGGCCATTGAGTGCTTCTTTGAATCTTTTAGCCCTTGCCTTTGTTATTGGCCCAATCGGAACATGCAATGGATCCCTTGGTGCAGCTCCCTTATTCTCATCATTCCCTCCCTCTTTAAAGGATTTGTCCTCAAACTGTCACCTACATCAAAATTAGACAAATCAGAAACATTAAAGCTTGCACTAACATTACACTCATCTAGAAGGTCTAGCTTGTAGGCTTTGTCATTGATCCTTTCAATCACTTGAAATGGGCCATCTCCCCGTGGAAGTAGTTTAGAACGCCGTTGAATTGGAAACCGTTCCTCCCTCATATGCAACCACACCCAATCACCAGGCTCAAACACAACTTTCTTACGCCCTTTATTTGCATGGTTGGCATATTGCTCAATTCTCCTCTCTATGTTTTGCCGAGTCTTTTCATGGATTTGCTTAACAAAATCTGCCTTTTTCTTCCCATCCAAGTTAACACGCTCATTCACAGGTAAAGGAATTAAATCCAAATGAGTCAATGGGTTAAAACCATACACAATTTCAAAAGGAGAAAAGTGAGTTGCAGAATGCACACTCCTATTATAAGCAAACTCTACATGCGGCAAACAATCCTCCCATGTTTTCAAGTTCTTTTCTATTATAGCATGCAACAAGGCAGATAAAGTCCTATTAACTACTTCAGTTTGACCATCAGTTTATGGATGACAAGTAGTAGAAAATAAAAGTTTAGTTCATAACTTACCCCACAAAGTCTTCCAAAAGTAGCTTAAGAACTTAGCATCTCTATCAGAAACAATGGTCTTAGGCATGCCATGCAATCTCACAATTTCTTTGAAAAACAAATCAACAATATGTGATGCATCATCAGTTTTATGACAAGGAATGAAATGTGTCATTTTAGAAAACCTATCAACAACCACATATATAGAATCCCTACCCCTTTTTGACCTAGGCAAACCCAACACAAAATCCATAGAATTATCAATCCAAGATCCACTAGGTATAGGCAAAGGAATATACAATCCATGAAAACCTCTCACTTGTCCCACATTTGTAGGTTTCGGCCACTCCTTAATTGCCTTAACCTTTTCTTCATCAACCCCAATCCCCTTAGCACTAACAACAAAACCCAGAAATACAAGTTTATCGGTGCAAAGGGTACACTTTTTGAGATTAGCAAACAGCTTTTCTGTTCTTAAGACACCTAAAACAAGTTTTTAATGTTCAACATGCTCATCTAAGTTTTTGCTATAAATCAGAATGTTATCAAAGTAAACAACCACAAATTTTCCAATAAAAGCACGCAAAACATGGTTCATTAGTCTCATGAAAGTACTTGGCACATTAGTTAATCCAAAAGGCATAACTAACCACTCATATAAACCATATTTTGTTTTGAAAGCAGTTTTCCACTCATCACCTTCTTTCATCCCAATTTGATGACATCCACTTTTAAGATCAATTTTAGTAAAACCAATAGAACCATGCAATTCATCAAGCATATCATCTAATCTAGGAATAGGATGGTGATACTTTATAGTGATATTGTTGCTGGCACGACAATCAACGCACATCCTCCATGTTCCATCCTTCTTAGGCACTAGCAAAACGGGAACCGCACAAGGACTCATGCTCTCACGCACATACCCCTTTTCCATGAGCTCACTAACCTGCCTTTGAAGTTCCTTTGTCTCTTCGGGATTACTTCTATATGCTGGTCTATTCGGGATGGGTGCTCCAGGTACAAACTCAATTTGGTGCTCAATCCTCCTTATTGGTGGTAAACCAATAGGCATCTCTTCGGGAAACACTTTATCAAAGTCCTGCAAAAGCGAAACAACAACACTAGGCAAGGAAGGATTAATTTCATTAGTACTAAAACAAGCCTCTTTGTACAAAAGTACAATCATTGGCTGATTTGAAAACAAAACCTTTTTGATCTCACTCTCTCTTATATAAAAGCTCACTTGTTTTCTCTGTATTTTTTTTCTCATCATCCACTTTTTCTTTTTCACCTTTTTTTTTCTTTTTTTGCTGTTTCAGACTCTCTTTTTTTTGTCTCTCTTTCTTTTGAACTCACGCTCTCCTTTTTTACATCTCTCTCTTTTTTTAACCTCACTTGTTCTTCATACACTTGTCTTGGGGTTAAAGGTACAAGAGTGATTGACTTTTTATTGAGTATAAAGGAGTATCTCTATTGGTATATCCATCATGAGTCACATGTCTATCAAACTGCCAAGGTCTCCGTAAAAGGATATGGCCCACGTTCATTGGTACCACGTCACAAAGGAATTCATCTTTGTATTTTCCAATTGAAAACGTCACCAACACCTGTTTAGTCACCTTGATTTCCCCAGCATCATTTAACCATTGTAGCTTATAAGGTTTTGGGTGCTTCAAAGTGGCCAAATTCATTTTTACCACAAAACTAGTGCGAGCCACATTAGTACAACTCCCCCCCCCCCCATCAATGATCATACTACATACCTTATCATTAACATGGCAGCGGGTTTGAAATATGTTGTCACGTTGTATCTCATCATCTTCCTTGGCTTGAGCACTTAGAGCTCTTCTTGCCACCAATATCTCTCCATCCACCGGATATTCAATGTCACTTGCATTCTCCAAAGGAAGCATGGACTCATCATCGGATTCACCCTCAGATTCGATATCACCATCATCCTTCAAAACCATTACTCTCTTGTTTGGGCATTGAGATGCAATATGACATGCTCCCAAACACTTAAAGCACTTAATGTCACGGTTTCTAGAAGGTTGAGAATCTGATTTACCTTGATTTAATATGCCTCCGGCCTTATGATCTTTGGAAGGTTCGGTCTTGGCCTTGAAACTAGGCTAGTCATCCCTCTTGCTCTAATTCGGTTTCCATGATGATGAAGAACCCGAATTTTGCCCAACCCATGTGGAACTCTTCCTCTTCAACTGTTGTTCCACATTAATGGCCATGTGTACCATATCAGTCAATTCAACATAATGTTGCAACTCCACTACATTTACAATGTCTCGATGTAGTCCACTTAAGAACCTAGCCATAGTAGCCTCTCGGTCCTCCTCTACATCAGCTCGAATCATGGCTATCTCCATTTCCTTGTAGTAGTCTTCAACACACTTAGACCCTTGAGTAAGAGTTTGTAATTTTTGAAACAAACCCCTATAATAGTGACTTGGAATGAAACGCTTCCTTATGACAGCTTTCATCTCCTCCCAAGTCTTAGTAGGCCTTTCTCCATTCCATCTCCTACTCACAATCAGTTGATCCCACCAAACGATAGCGTAATCAGTGAATTCTATGGCAGCCAACTTCACCTACTTTAATTCGGAATAGTCATGGCAGTTAAACACCAATTATGTTCAATTCTCCCACTCCAAATAAGCTTCAGGATCGGTTTTACCTTGGAAAGTTGGGATCTTCACCTTTATACTACCCAAATTTTTATCAAACCTCTCTCTATACCTATCTTCTCTATTCCCATACCTATCTCTTCTATTCCTATACCTATCTCCTCTACCTTCCATTCCACGCCTAAATCTGCCCGCACCCATATTAGACATGCGATCATCCTCCTCTAGGTCATTCCCATCATCATCTTCATAGTCATTCTTAGGTGGGTTCCTTTCTCTTCGTTCCACATTAGGAGCCCTGAATGACTGCTCCCTTTGCGAACTAGACTCCACTTTGTCTAACTTATCGTTCACCTCACCAAACTGAGTCTCCATCCGCGCCATATGTTGTCGCATGGCTTTATACAAAATATCGAGATCTACCTTTTCTGGTGTTTCGTTGGACACACCTTTACTGTTATCGTGTGACATATCTAAAACCTGCAAAACAAACAAGAATTAGTGAACCTCACAAACACTCCCTCACTTCCTCACTTGTTTACCCTCAAAGATGGTGGCACTCACACTCGTGTTTCACTCAATTCTTTTGGCTTTTACCCTCTGATGAGCTCACACTCTCTTGCCTTTTTTCACTATTTGTTCACTCTTTCAGTTCCTTTTTTTTATCAACACAGGAAATCAAGAAAAGGAATAAAAAAATAGTTGATATAAGTTCAACTACACGACCTTGCAAAGAAAAAAAATTTGTACTCTTTTTTTTTTTACCTTGATCTTTTTTTTTTGACCTTGATCAAATGGACTCAAGCAAGGCTTTGGTATTTTTTTTTACTGGACTTGATCAATCGGAATCAAGTTTGTGAGTTTTTTTTTTAACAAACGAAGTCAGGGAAGAAGAAGAAGAAGGATAGATTAAACCTGAGTTTAGAAACCTACGCTCTGATACCAAATGATATGAACCTCACCAAGAACAGTGTAACCCGAAACCAATATATGGTAGCAAGGATCATTTTCTAGATTCAAGTTTATAAGCAAGAACAATATAGGACCGTGACCCGTTATCTATAATGAGATAAGATCCAACGGTATCAAGAAAGTGAAAGACGCCACACTCAAGAGCAAGAAAGAAAGGTGAGTGATAAGTCAATTTTCGGAACCAAAGAGAAAATTCTCTCTATTTTTCATTCAAAATCAAGTCTACTGAAAATTACATCACTTAGTTCCTTATAAAATAAAACCCTAATCGAAAAAAAAAGGAAACAAGATATTCGGCCATTAAAGCCTTACAATCAGAAAACTAAATTGGGCAATAATTTCCTTACAAACGGGAAAGAAAATAAAAGACTAAAACAAGCAACTATTGACTTGTTCCCTATTTGAAAGGCTAAATCTGGAAACAAATCAACCCCTTAATTTGGGAAACAAATTAACTCTTATTCTTTGGAAAATAAAATAAGAAAAATGCTGAAATAGGGATTTCCTCCAACCATTTGTTTCCTATTTGGAACGCTAAATCTGGAAACAAATCAACCCCATAATTTGGGAAACAAATTAACTCTTATTCTTTGGAAAATAAAATAGGAAAAATGCTGAAATAGGGATTTCCTCCAACCATAGGCCGCCCATGTTGTGCCACATTCCCAAACTCTTCTCTTATTCAGCCCAATCAGTTGTCTTGATTATGTTAATTAATCCTTGGTCTTCATGTGGGCTTATCTTGGACTTTAACAATTCAACATCAGCCCAAGTATCTTGAATCAGGCCATTGAGTGCTTCTTTGAATCTCTTAGCCCTTGCCCTTGTTATTGGCCCAACCGGAACATGCAATGGACCCCTTAGTGCAGCTCCCTTATTCTCATCAAAATGATCATGGCAGCAACCCGAGCTAAACGATCAACCAAAATCTTTGATGATATTTTGAACAGAAAGTTACTAGGCACAATCGGTCGTAACTGATCAATCGAAATTGAGTCCCTCGGCTTTAGAAGAAGAACAGTAAAGCTGGAATTGAGACCCAAGAAAATAACTCCAGTGATGAAAAAATCCTGAACAGTGAAGACCATGCCACTACCTACAACATTCAACATCTCTTATAAAATCTACTAGAAAACCCATCTGGCCTAGAGGTAGAAGCAACATCCATAGCAAAGACCACATCATGAATATCATCTATAGATGGAACTCTAGTCATGAAAGCGTTCTCTACGGCAGTCACCAAGGAAGGAATCACATCATCTACAATAGATAAATCTCTCACAACTCGAGAAACATCTGAGGAAAAGATGTCAGAATAATAACTGATGATATCCCTGATGGTGGGCCGATCCTCTGAGAGAACCCTAATCGAAAGGGCTGAAATAGCATTACGATACTGCCTACGTCTTAAAGGGCATGAAAGAAAGATATGCTGCAATCCTCATAACAAAGCCACCTAACTCTGGACCGATCTAGAAAAAATCACTCATGTCTGCGTATCAACACATCTAGCATAGAATGAACACTGTACTCGGCCATAAAAAGATCATCTGAAAAACCTCATTTAGACAGATCCAACTAAATAAAATGAAGCTCTGCAGACTTCCCAGCAATGACAGAGTTGAGTCCCTAGAAACCTCCCAATTCCAAGGCTTGAGAGCCTTCTTTAAGCTTCTTAGCTTATTGATAACAACCTAAGGAGGCCTACCCACAAAAGGAGAGCTCCAAATCCTACGAACATTAGCTATAAAATCAGGATGTTCTAACCACATGCTCTGAAATCGAAACAACCTATGACTAGAAACCTAAAATCTGATAACCGAACCAACAACGAACAGTGACCAGAACATATACGGGGAAGAGCCACACACAAAATTTCCAGCCAAAGGGGAATGCAACCATCCGAAACAAAAAATCTATCTAACCATCTCTCAACTCTAGTGCAGGTACTGCGACCTCTAACCCAAGTGAAACGGGTGCCTTGAAACGAATACCAACCAAATCGCAACCTCAATTATCGACCTGAAATCCTCATTGGAACCACGGGCAGGAGAACGAGAACCTAAAGACTCATGAGCACCCAGAACCGCATTAAAATCCACAATAACCAACCAGGAAGAAGAAACCAAACTAACCATATCCCGAAGAGACTGCCAAAGCGACCTACGAACCACCGCAGAAGTGCTCGCAAAAACAAAAGTTACCAATGCACCCAAGAACCGATCGAGAGTGAAACAGTAAGCTGCTGATCATGACAGAGAATTATCTGAGCATCAGGAAAAGAAGAACAGGTGAAAACCCAAATATTTGGAATCAACACACCCTTATCGTCCATGCCCACAAAGTGAAGACCGAGCGAAGACCAGAAACCAGAAAGGATAGAGGAAAAATCCACCATAGGCTTCACAATACAAACCAAATCAGGTCTATGTAAATGACATAACTCACTAAGAATCCACCTCGTAGGCCCGCTCTGAATCCCACGACAGTTCCAAAAGAGAACATTAATCATCGAAAACTATCGGAGGAGCCCGATATCCGAACTTTAAATAAGCCAGCCTACGCACAACCCTCAAAGCTCTCTAAGCAACGTCAGCTTCGGCTAACTCACCCTCTTCCACCTAGGAATCCCATGAAGAATCTGCAAATGAGGAAAAGCTTGGACTGAGAATCTAACAACGAACCTGAGCTCCGAATCTGCACTCTAGGATCCACAACCAATGAACAAGAAAAGCCAGATTCATCTCTTAAACTACTGTGATCTGTACTAACATTCGATGCTGAAGACACAAATGCCTCCTCAGAGGACCGATTGTCTGAAACCTCCTAAACCATAACTTGCCGAAGAGCCGTAAGACCTGGATGAGAAGATGAACTAGATAAAATGGTAGAGACCATAGGACAAACCTGATGGGCCGCAGAAAAGCCCTGAACAACAGTCCTTGAATAATGCACAACCCTCACAACCAAACTGACAAAACTAATATAAGGATCAACAACTGAAGAACTAGAAACAAGAACTGAATCAGTGACCCCATCATCAAATCCTGAACCCTCGCTAATCTGCAATATCAGGGAAATCATCTGAGGAACCAAACTAGAAACTACTGTCGAAATAGTTAAGACAGCAGACGAAGACGGATCTGAAGAAAGAATTAAACCAGCTGATGAAGTGGAACCCAAGATTGGAGAGAATCTAATTATAAGGTTAGTGGGTTACTGATGTAAGATCTCTAAAATGGTGTGTGTGAGGCTGTGAGAATGTCTGGGGAGAGAGTTTTTGAGATTAGAAGAAGATATACTTATAGGGTTTCCGAAATTAGGTCTGAAATGCTGATGTGGTGAATCCTGACGCTAGCAGTGCATGAGTAGGGACTGGCGTAGTGACCCACGCACACGCACTTTTTCTTCTAGTTCCTCTTCCGGTGCGTGGGTGCTAAGCTGGTATGCACCAATGCAGTCATGGGCAAGTGCACGGGTATGCCAACCACTACCAGTGCACTGAAGCTTCAATATCCTACTTTTCTCCATTTGACTTGTTTTGAGCATGAAAGTCCCGTTTTGCGTCTCCAACACCTAAATTGCACCGAATGCCTGCAATAACTATAAAAGAGCCTATTAGATACAAAAATACGCTTGAAAATGATACAAATGACATGGAAATGAGTGCCAAAATATAGCACAATTTTGGTAGGATAAGTACATTGACTCGCACGTACGTACATGTACACATGTACACCCACGAACACGCATGCACACACACACACACACACACACACACACACACACACACACACACACACACACACACATATTCATGCGCATGTAAATGTACAAGTACGCTACACTCACATGTACCTTACAAACACGCACACACACATGCACGCACAAGTACACATACACGTACACATATGCACACGCACACTTTTATGCACAAGCACTCACGTACACGCAAGTAAACACACACGCATGCAAGTACTCGCATACACACGCACACACACATACACGCACGCATGCACATGCATACACACGTACATGCACGAACAAGCACGCCCGCAAATGCACAGACGACCTCGTGCATACAGACTCATGAGCATGCACGCACGCACACGCGTACGCACGAACACTCAAACGCACTGCACATGCATACACATGCATGGGCACGAACAAGCACGCCCGTAAACTCATAGACGACCTCGTGCATACGAACTCACGAGCATGCACGCACGCACACGCGTACTCACGCTCACTCAAAAGCACGCATGCATGCTCTGTAAGCCCTAGAGTCGAGCAGCGGAAGGGATTTCCCAAAATCTTTTATAAAATATTTAAAGCAACTTAATAACCAATATGATATATAAGAATAAATAAGGCAAGATTCAAAACCATACCTACAGGCTAACTCCTTCGTTCTTTAATTCTTGGATTTGCTTTCAAATTTGTACCACCGGATCTTCCTCACAATTTCTCAGGTTCCGGCAACTGCTTGTGGGCACGTCACGGGCTACAGGAGGTTGTATAGAGGTTGTAGAAATAACACAAAACAACTCTTGCTTTGTGTATATGGAATTTGGCCACACTTGAATAAGAAAGAACAAAAAAAATAAAAAAAACCCTTTTTTTAATTGCTTTTCTTGTTGTTGGCCGCACACCTTGACCTTGTTTCTTTCTTATCTTTGTTTCATATTTTTGTATATGTTTTTAAAAACGTGTGTTCTATTGTCTATCCTTTGTTTTTATAATATAGCTTTATATATTTAAAACAAGATACTAATCGTTTTCGAAATATATCTCTATATATTTAAAATAAGATAATTAGTATTTTAATGACCGAGTTAGTATAGGATTCTAAATCCCACATAACCCTAGTTCATTAAGACTTGAACATTTGACCTAGTTACGAAATAATATAATCTTATTATTTTATCCTTTGTCTCAGTCATGGTTCGAACCTATAATCTCCAATTAATAATTCTCAGTTAATAATTTATTTATTAAATAATCTAATTATTTAATTAATTTAATTATTAATATATTAATTAAATAATCTCATCATTTAATTAATTCTTTGAATAAATATGTGTCAATTTCATAACACAATTAATTGGACAATCCAATTAACTAACCGTGACTCTTGTTACCTTTAACGTTCCCGGCTAGTAAGGGGACCTAATGGACCCACAATCTTCAGCTCCAATAATCCTTAGAAAAAATAATTAAACTTTTTAATTAATATTTCATGATTATTAACCTCGGAGTTACTCCTCTAAGAACCCGAGGCTGCACTCTCGTAACTGTAGATGTTTTTACACAAACCAAAAACTTAGTGTTTATCGATATAGCTATTACAGATGGTATGATCCTCCACAAGTAGTTCATAATTAGAGCTGGGTCATAAAGTCCATTATACCCCTCTAATTATATCTTTTCCATTAAGTACCATTGATTCTCTAATGAACAATTAAATCTCTCATTCCTTTACAGAAGAAGAAGATCACTCTTAATTATTCAAACCCAGAATCAATCCTAAGGGAACTACTTCTCTACTTCACTCAAGGAGTAGATTCCCTATTGTGTGCAGACCTTCCCATCCACAAGCCAAACTGCGATTCCAAGATATATAGATATTAATCGGGAATGCTACTCTGATCTCACCCATGGTAAATCAAAAACCATGATCTAACCTGAAGGAGTCAGTAAGACACTCAGGAATAAGATCACCCATATATAACCATCATTTTTCGATATATATGGATCTCCCCATATAACGGATATTGGTGAGAGATTCATATAGATCATTGTCTAGTCCTATATGATCACATCATATAAGGTCCTTCATTCTCATATCACCATATGAGTAGTCTAGGATAAGACCACCGTGCATTACGAAATTGACCGCAATTGTAGATTAACAACAAATAAAGTACCTAACTTTATTTGCTCACTACAGACTCTTTAGATTACACGACTCAAACTGAAATCCTCTATATATGACACTCATACACTCAGTTAGAGATTACATCCAGAAATCTTGGATGCTTAGCACATATGATATAAAAGTATGAGACATATAAATAGAATGAAAAGACTACTTTTTTTATTTATAATTTATCATCATTTACATAATAAAAGCTTTAGGGCAGAAACCCCAATACGCATGTGCACGCACACACACAAGTATATGCACACGCACTCGCACACCTACACGTACATGCATACATGCGCATGTGCATGCACACGCACACTCACACGTATAGGCATACACGCGTACGTCCACCCGCACGTGCACGCACATGCACATGCACGACCATACGCACAAGCACATGCACATGAGTACACGTGCACTCACACACACAAGTGTACACATGTATGCAAACGCATACACATGCATATGTAGACGAGCAAGCACACGCACATGCACTCACGCGCACAAACACGCACACGTGCGCACGCACACGCACCCACACCCACGCGCATATGCACACACACATGTCCACGCACAAGAACATGCACATGCACTCCATTAATGTCGTTTTGAATGGCCATTAAAGAGTTGATTGATTTTTCATTAATGGTGTTGTGAATGGAGAAGGGGTCAACCATTTTCTTCCACGTTGCTAGAGGAGAATGATGATTCTGTACCTTCAGGGCACGGTACAATGGTGTACCAGTCTACTCTTGTTGGTGTGGCACTTGTTTTAGTAGGCCGATAACTTCACGGTACCATTCTTCTTGCTTAGTGGGTAGGATACCTATCTCGGTTGGATCCTGGACTGATATCACGGTACTTAGGCACCGTGTAGATGTTGCGGTACCTAGGTACCGCGGTGTCGGCCCTGCCTGATACCTGGTAAAACTTGCGATGAGGTACTAACTTCTTCCCGGTTCATGGTATTGAGTATATCAGGTATCTGGGTACTGGTCTCGATCTAGGTTCTACCAGGCTCATGGTAGATGGAAAATTCTTCTTTGGAGTCCTATCAAAAAAGGCTGTTAACAGAAGTCCCCCTAACTTGAACACCGGTACCTAGTTAGGGTTGGAGTCAGGATCTGTAATGCTTGAGGAATTTTGTTCATCGCTTCCTATTGGTAACCGATATCTGGCATTCCTGTTCCTGGAATCTTGGTACTTAGGCGATAATTCATAGGCGAATCCTGGTATCTGACATTCCTGCAAAACAAATGAGCGGCGGCGGACCATAGATGGGTATATTCCCTTGGGTGGAATTCCTGATGCTCTAGTCAGTATAAAATTTGACAAGCGAGAAAGGTAAGATATGACAAACCATACTACTTGATTATTTGGGATGCCAATCTGGGTACCTGGCATTCGTATTCTAGGAATCCTAGTACTTGGACGAAAACACGTAGGCGAATTTGGGTACCTAGCATTGCAGTTTTAGGAATCCTTGTACTTGGACGAAAACACGTAGGCGAATCTAGGTACCTCGCATCCCTGTTTGAAGAATCATTGTACTTAGGCGTAAGAGACCCTGGTAGGCAACTATGCCGTTTAGGTACCAGATCCTTCCTAGCGAGATTGGGTTCCGACCAAGGCAGCATGAGGGTCATTTAGCAGTCCTGGTCTTGAGGAAGCGACAGGTAACCAGGGCCACAACTTCACAACCTTAGTCTGGCAGACAACTATGCCTTAAATGAACCAGATGCTTCATGGTGGGGGTGGTGCCCGGCCAAGGCAGTAGGAGGGCCATTTGGCAGTCCTGGTCTTAAGGAAGCGACGAGCAACCAGGGCCACAACTTCGCAATCTTGATCTAGCAAGCAACTATACCTTAAATGAACTAGACCCTTTATGGTAGGGGGTGGTGCCCAGCCAAGGCAGCATGAGGGCCATTTGGCAGTCCTGGTCTTGAGGAAGTGACGAGCAACCAAGGCCACAGCTTCGCAATCTTGATCTAGCAAGCAACTATGCCTTAAATGAACCAGACCCTTCCTGGTGGGGGGTGGTGCCCGGCCAAGGCAGCAGGAGGGCCATTTGGCAGTTCTGGTCTTGAGGAAGCGACGAACAACCACGGACACAACTTCGCAATCTTGGTCTAGCAGGCAACCATGCCTTAAATGAACCAGACCCTTCCTGGCCGGGGAGTGGTGCCCGGCTAAGGCAGTAGGAGGGCCATTTGGCTTGTCTTGGTCTTGAGGAAGCGACGGGCAACCAAGGCCAAAACTTTGCAACCTTGGTATGGCAGACAACTATGCTTTAAATGAACCATACCCTTCCTGGCAAGGGGTGGTGCCCGTCCAAGGCAGCAGAAGGGCCATTTGGCTTGTCCCGGTCTTGAGGAAGCAACAGCCAACCAGGGCCATAACTTCGCGACCTTAGAATGGCAGGCAATTATGCCTTTATGAACTATACCGTTCCTGGCGGGGTGATGGTGCTCGACCAAGGCATCAGGAGTGCCTTGTGGCTCTCCTGGTCTCGAGGCGATCATAGGCGAAAGGCGAACATATGAGAACTACCAAGGTGATCGAATCCTGAGGCGGAACAAAGTCAAGACTATACATCTCTAGGTGATACCGATTAATGTTCACCCTGCTTCTGCGGACTTCAAGGGTGAGACCTTTTGAGGTGATTCATGTTATAGGTATAGGTTAGGGTGACTTTCCGCAAATGTATTTTTTATTGTGGACTGGTCACTAAGAGAGATCTTCTCATGTCGGGGTCACTTCCCCTCTCCTAAGAGTACTAGAGAGAATGGTGAGCTTCTCATGTCAGTTTAGAGGCCTACTTGGAGCAGATGGGAGTGTTTACATCATAATAGGGCTCTAGATTCCACTTGAGCGAATCGGGACTTCGGTAGCTCGCTGGGGCGTTGAGTGGCCCGGTATAAAATTTTTAAAATAACAGGCCTTGCAGTAGTGCTGCTGCTCAAAAGGCTTGTTTAGGCATGTAGGATGCCTTACCAAATGTGGGAAGCCTATGGGCTCTCCTTGAATGGATCGGGACTTTGGTGGCTCGCTAGGGCGTTGAATGGCCCGATACAAATGGAGAGGATCCACTGGCCTAATACTGGTCCAGAGGCACGATTGAGACTCTAGAAGTCCCCAGCAACTACAATAAGGCTTTGGACCCTCCTGGAATGAACAGGAAGATCAATGGCTCACTTGGGCGTTGATCGGCCTGGTACACAAAATGAGGAGCCACTGGGCCTCTACCGGTCATGCTGGTCCAAAGGCTTGCTTGGGCATGTATGAGGCCTCGGTAAAAATAGAAACCCTCTGGGCTCTCACCGAATGGATCGGGACATCGGTGGCTCGCTAGGGCGTTGAATGGCCCGGTACAAATGGAGAGGAGCCACCGGCCTAGTACTAGTCCAGAGGCACGGTTTGGATTCTTAAAGTCCCCAGCAACTGCAATAAGGCTCTGGACCCTCCTGGAATGAACTGGGAGCTCAGTGGCTCACTTGGGCGTTGACCGGCCAGGTACACGAAGTGAGGAGCCACTAGGCCTCTACCAGTCGTGCTGCTCATACAATTGAGTTGACTTTTCGGGTACATGTGTTGACCTGCTACCTAAGAGCTTTTGAAGAATGGATCCGGTGACATGAGAGGATCCACACGAACATGTGCAAATCTAGTGGATTTTAGCGGATCTGATGCAGGGGATATCGTAGCGGATTTGCTACATAGGAGATCTGCTGATAGCGGAGCAAACCCTCTGTATGGTAGTAGGAGACGTGCCGCTCTATTGCATAGGAGCTCTAAATGTACTGGAGCTGATCTACTATAAATGAGCCCTATAGGCACGGAGCTGCTGTAGTAGAGCTCCACAAGTATAAGAGCAAGTTTGTTGCATATGAGCAGTATGGTAGATCGGCTCAATAGTAGAAAGTTGAGCTTGCATGGCAACAAATTAGATTGATCTTAAGGATGCTCATGTAGAGACATGGAAGCCACGTTGGTCAAGTGAGCTTCCCACAGACGGTGCCAAAAAGTGTTGATCAAAAATTCGCTCTGGGTGAAAATTCTGATCAACACCCTCAACCCCCTACCCCAGAGGTCGCAGCAGGGGTAGGTACCTCTAGGTACCATGGTTCTATAGAAGAGAAAGAAGCAAGGTGCAATAGGTAGGAGACTAATCATCCCACCAGTCGGGCTTCGAGCATAATAAGAAGATATGGGGCTGGAGGTTCCTTTGCTGGAGTGAGGGGCTGGTCCTGGTACAGGGTCCCGGTATTTGATCCCGATACCCGATCTCAGTACCTCTTTTCTAGGTCTCTTTTGTAATTTCCCGATCCAAATAGCAAGCAAGAAGGTAGGATCGGTACTCTATTGTAGTTTCCCGACCCCAAATAGCAAGCAAGAAGGTAGGATCAGTACTCCTTTATAGTTTCTCGACCCAAATAGCAAGCAAGAAGGTAGGATCGGTACTCCTTTGTAACGTAGATATGGTTGAGAAGGATGGGACCACCCGGTAGTGATTCTTCACCTCTAGGTCCTTCCAGTCGGGCTGAAATCTGTCTTGGTTCTTCTGACTCCTTTCTAACGGTTGCTTGGCATGCAAATAAGTGGACAAGAGAGCTAGGACCAATAAGGTCGGAACCTAGCTTCAATACATGCATAATAAGGAGATAAATGGGAGAATGACAGTTCATTTGAAAGAATTGGACTGACCTAGGGGGAAAAAGCTTCACGAATGATCATAAACTGAAAAACCCCTAGGCAGTATCCAGAGGAAGGAGAAAGACCACTTTATATATATATATATATATCACAAGAAGTGCTCCTGAGAGCATACATAAGTACAAAACGTGACCTGGTAGGTCACAGTTGGAGGGGTACCACTTGGTACCGGTACATTACTAGTGAAAATTGATACATGTAGTAGATGATACAATGGTGGCGAAGTATTTTTGGCAGAAAAGTGGGTGAAATCTCCCTTGTTTGATAAACGATGGTGTCTCTCTTTTTAGTCGATCTCTGGATCCCATTTTTCTGGATTGGAGCCACTTTCTTAGAGAGTGCTTTGTCATATTTATATCTTCTCACTCTTGTTGCCCACTCCATGAAATTAGTTAATCAATTTGCAATCATGGAACATTCTTGTAGTAATGTGTTGAAAGGTGCTCATCATGATCCACTTATGGATCCCCCCTCTAGTAGGACTATAAATCTTAAATACTAAAAGCCCTTTCATAATGGAAATAGGAAGTGTGTCTCCCCTCCCTTGGAAGTTGCTGAGGATGGCTCTAAAGCATGGGAGAACTGCTTGGTGGGTTATTTTATTGAGAAAAAGCTCTCATTTTCTCTAGTTAATAACATAGCCATGCGTATTTGGGGCAATCGTGGCCTGTTGGAAGTTCTAGCTAATGAAAAGGGGTTCTACTTCTTTAAGTTCTCGGATGATGAAGCTTGTTCTAATGTGTTAGAGGCTGGCCATTGGTTATTTGCTGGAAGGATGGTGATCCTCAAAAAATGACATCCTAGGCTTATTCTATCTAAAGATTCCTACTCTAATATTCATGTTTGGGTTAAGCTCTTCAACATTCCCCAGGAATACTGGAACGAAGAGGGGCTGAGCCATATTGGTAGTGCGGTTGGTAAGCCCCCCTATGCGGATAGCCTAACCGAATCCTTGAAAAGAATTTCCTTTGCTAGGGTTGTAGGGAAAAATGGCTTAAAACCGCAGCGGAAGGCGAAAAAATAATTTTCGTATAGTTTAAAATTTTTCGAAAGATTTGAACCTTAACCCTTTAATTAATTAAACTCAAATATACGGTTAGAGTTAAATATCTCTTGTCGCGTGATCCAATTGACTTACGTCGATGGTAATCCGCAAGATCTTCAATCCAAGCACGTACGTGAATCACCTAGGAGCGTGGTCTCCTTTTTTTCTTTGAATTGCTTACCTTAGAATGGATGTATGGAATTTCTGATCTTGATCTTCAATAGTAAAACACCAAGAGCCTAAAAAAATAGTTCCAGCCACTTTTGAATTCACAATCAATATGATTGAAACTCGCGTAACCCTAAATCGAAAGTGTGCACAAAACCTTTTGATGTTAAAGGCTTGTAAGTGCACTATCGAATGAGAACTTATTTTCTTTTTCTCTCTTGGCCGAAAATCTATGTGTATAGAGTAGGATTTTTATTTTTAAAACAAACAAAAATCTCTCTCTATTTTGCTTCTTGGTGGCCGAAAATTCATAACCTTATATTTATAGGTTGGCCGAATTTTCTCCTTCACCAAGTAGGGTTGCCGAATTCATTGAACAGGAAATCTAGGGTTGGTTAATTTCCTTACTTGAAAAGGAATTGTCCTTTTCCCTAATTCCTATCAATTCAAGAATCCTAACCCTTGTAGGACTAGTGGTGGCCGAATTCTTTGTATAATAAGGAGTGTATGTGGACTTAATCCTTACCACATTAGGACTCCTATCACTTAAAAGAATTCCAACCCTAATCCAACACATAGTATTTAATTTACTGATCAGGAAAAGATTTTGATTTAAACTATTAATTAATTAATTAATTCCCATTTAATCAAAACAATAAAATAAAATAATATCTTGGGCTATTTTATTTAGCCTTGCCGCCCACACCATATATATATATATATATATATATATATATATGGGCCCAATATTATTTTTCTTATTTTATTTAATCCATTAGACTTTAAATAAAAGCCCGCATGTGAACCAGACTTATTCTTACTAAAAGAAACAAGCCTACATGTCTCCTTTTAATATATTAATATAATAGTGCAGCCCATTAAATAAATAATAGACATATTATATTCTTAATATATTAAATGTAATTCTCCATAAATTGGTCCGGTAGAATATATCAAGTGATCCATGCAAGTACGTGTGGATTGTGGATCTTGGCGGGCTATCTAAGTATAAGCTTCAATAGACATAACCTAATCACAATCAACAAATGATTCACTTAGGTCCGATCTATTAATTTTAAACTCATTCCACTAAAGAGTTAAAATTGAACTCTTAAATAAAGATAGAATAAGGAGATGTTTCTCATTCATACCCTAGACAATCTTATAGGAGATGGTGTATCCTCGTGAATAATATCAGTAATCGCCAAGAGCTCATAGACCGCCTATAGCTCTCCAAGTTACCATATTTCCTCATATGACCATATTTTGAACTTGGATATTTTGACTTGTCCAGAAGCCATGTCATCAATAATCAATATTGAAAACTCAACGTTGAGATTTAATATCCAATACCTCAAAACATCCATATGATGATACTATACTCTCATTTAATAAATGGAGCCACGATGTCCATATCTATAAATGAAGTCCTCTATCAATTAACAAATGAATACTACCAAACTATCGAGGATAGACTATGCTATATAATCGTACTCATTGATAGCTCAAATGATAACACTTGCAACCATAAGTCCATCATTTATCTCAGGATTTAGATAGACTCTCCTATTGTCCTGATAATGAAAAGACTTATATCTAGTGACGGTTCTAGATAAAGTATTTCATTGTGATCCAGTTCAATGCACCCAGTGCACTAGATTCTTTTACTCGAAAACTTTTCGATGATTTTAGACTCATCATAACTCATTTGATCCCACTCAAATGCTAGTAAAAGAATTCTACAACTTTATCAAGATAGAGGTGCCCAACCTTTAACTTAAGTTGTGAATGTTATTCAAGACTAACTAAAGAATTGTGTCTACCTCATATATATCCGGATGAACAAACAATTCTTCATATCTCATAGTCTTTTGACCTTATGATTATTTATCTTGACAATTATAATTATAAATGCTATAAGATTTTGCAGAATTAGAAATCACTTTATTTATATGAAAAGATTGTCAATTACAATATTACACTCTTGCTATTGAGCATAATCCTAACAATCTCCCACTTGCGCTATAGCAAATGTGTCATATCTCTCATTCCCATGTTCTCTAGGTGCCCATCAAAACTCTTCTGAGGTAGAGCCTTTGTGAAGGGATCTGCTAGATTTTCTGCCGACGCGATTTTGGTAATCGTCACGTCTCCCCTGTGAACAATCTCCCTTAAAAGATGATACTTTCTTTCAATGTGTTTTTCTCTCTTATGACTTCTTGGTTCTTTCGAATTAGCCACTGCTCCACTGTTGTCACAGTAGATTGTGATCTGCTTATTCGCGCTAGGAACTACTTCTAAGTCAATCAAGAATTGGCGAAGCCAAACAGCCTCCTTGGCAGCTTCGCATGCAGCTACATACTCAGCTTCCATGGTGGAGTCAGCAATACAAGATTGCTTGATACTCCTCCAAATGACTGCTCCACCTCTAAGAGTAAATACAGATCCTGATGTGGATTTTCTAGAGTCAGAATCCGATTGGAAATCAGAATCTGTATACCTAACGGGGATTAAATCCCCTCCAGAGTATACAAGCATATTATCTTTCATTCTCCTAAGATACTTAAAAATATGCTTGACTACCGTCCAGTGATCAGGACCAGGTTTCGATTGAAACCTAATAACTATGCCAACAGCAAAACAAATATCTGGTCTAGTACAGAGCATTGCATACATGAGACTTCCAACTGCCGAGGCATATGGAATTCTACTCATGAATTGCTCTTCATGCTCATTCTTAGGAACTTATTCCTTAGAAAGTTTGATTCCATGCCTAAAAGGTAACATACCTTTCTTGGAATCTTGCATGGCGACAAGATTTTGTCTATGTATGAAGCTAGGGATAGTGCAATCGTTTTATTCTTTCTATCCCTTATTACTTGGATACCTAGAATAAAACTTGCTTCTCCTAAGTCCTTCATATCAAATTGTTTTGCTAACCATTCTTTTACTGATGTCAATACTCCCACATCGTTTCCAATGAGTAATATATCGTCAACGTAAAGAATAAGGAAAACCAACTTGTCACCTTTGATCCTTTTGTATACACAAGGTTCTATAAAAATCCAAAACCTTTTACAACTTGGTCGAACCTTATGTTCCAGGATCTGGATGCTTGCTTTAATCCATAAATTGATTTCTGCAACTTGCATACCTTTTCCATTTGGCCCTTTTCAATGAATCCTTCTGGTTGCATTATATAGATGCTTTCGTCAAGACTTCCATTAAGGAAAGCTGTCTTGACGTCCATTTGCCAAATCTCTAAATCTAAAGATGCTGCAATGGATAAGAGTATCCTAATGGATTTAAGCATGGCCACAGGAGAGAAGGTTTCCTCTTAATCGATACCTTCTTTCTTTGTGTAACCTTTAGCTACCAATCTAGGTTTAAAAGTTTCCACATTTCCATCCATACCTCTTTTCCTCTTGTATACCCACTTGCACTCAATGGGTTTTATCCCTTTAGGCAAGTCTACAAGGGACCAGACTTTGTTATCGAACATGGATTCAATCTCAGATTGCATTGCCTTTTGCCAATGGTGACAATCAACATCCTCCATTGCTTCCTTGTACGTGTAGGGATCATCGTCGTCAAGGAGATTCTCAACAGATTCTCCTAGACCGATGTATCTTTCAGGTTGGGTTCTAACCCTCCCACTACGACGAGGAATGGTAGGTTGTTGATTTTGTGTTGGAGTGGAAATTACAATTGGGTTAGGTTGTGAAACCTCGTGCGGAATTGTATCTCCTGACATATCATTCAGGACAATTCTACTTTTGGGAACAAAATCATTCATATAGTCCTTTTCCAGAAATGTAGCATTTGTTAAAAAAAACACTTTTAGATCTGAAGGACTATAGAAATAATATCCTTTAGTTCTTTTTGGATACCCCACAAATATGCATGTTTCGAACGGGACTCCATCTTTTCTGTCTTTCCTTTTAACACATGTGCAGGACAACCAAATATCCTTATGTGTTGTAAACTAGGCTTTCGCCCAGTCCACAACTCATATGGTGTTCCAGGAACCGACTTCGATGGTACCACGTTTAGAATATATATTGCAGTTTGTAGAGCATATCCCCAAAAAGAAATAGGAAGTGTTGAATAACTCTCAACATAGACCTAACCATGTTCAAAAGAGTTCTATTTCTCCTTTCTGCTACCCCATTTTGTTGAGGTGTACCTGGTACAGAAAACTGAGAAACTATCCCATTATCAATAAGATATTGCTGAAACTCACCAGATAGATATTCTCCACCACGATCAGATCTCAAGATTTTTATGCGTTTCTCAAGCTGATTTTCTACTTCAGCTTTGAATGCTTTGAATATGTCAAAACCATCCGACTTATGTCTCATGAGATACACATAACCAAATCTTGAGTAATCATCTGTGAAGGTGATGAAGTACTCATATCCACCTTTAGCTTGAATGCTCATAGGACCACATACATCAGTGTGTATTAGTCCTAAACATTCAGTGGCTCTTGCACCTTTGGTATTGAATAGCCTTTTGGTCATTTTACCTTCCAAACAAGATTCACAAGTTGGTAGATCATCAACCTTTAAGTCACTTAAAGGTCCATCACATAGCAATCTTTTAATCCTATTAAGGTTAATGTGACCTAGGCGTAAATGCCAAAGGTAGGTTTCATCTTTTGATAATTTTACTCTTTTATGATTAGGTTCCGTTATTTCTGTGTCTAACGACTGAGAGATATTTATATGCAAAAACAATAGACCGTTTTCCAATGTACCTTTGCAAACAATTTTGTCATTCTTACTAATAATAAAAGCTTTATTAAAAGTAGCCGAATATCCAAATTTATTTAAACAAAAAACTGAAATTAAATTCCTCTTGAATTGAGGTACATAATAAACGTCTATTAAATCTAAATGCCTACTAGAATCTAAAATAACTCTAATATCTCCCACTGCACTTGCAGACACTAACGTTCCGTTGCCCAAGCGTGAATTGACTTCATCTTTATTCAGCCTTCTCCTTTCTTGGAACCCCTGCAAGGAATAACAAACATGATTAGTGGCTCCAGAGTCTATGATCCAAGAATCAGTAGAATCTGCCAGAAAACATGTTTCAAGATAATTAATATTACCTTCTTCCTTCTTATTCTGGGACTTTGGGCAATCTCTTTTCCAATGTCCCTTTTCACCACAAAGGAAGCATTTCCCTTTGATCTTAGTTACTTTCTTGGTTTCCTTCTTGGTAGGCCCAAGTTGCTTTTTCTTCTATTGTTTCTTGACCTTCTTACGAGTCTTAACAGTAACAACTTTACCAACCAAATGAATCTCTTGACCTTTGTTTTTCACAAGGATCTTTTCAGCGCTTTGAACATCTTGCATCAGGCCCTGCAAGGTGTATTCCTTTTTGTTCAAGGTGTAGTCCAACTTGAACTGATCAAAGGAATCTGACAGTGAGTTAACTACCATATCAATTTTGGTCTCACCATCAATCCTCAGCACCATTTAGTTCAGCAATATTGAGATGTGCTATGACTTTCATCATGTGATCTTTCACAGATTGTCCAGGTTTCATCCTAAGATTCATAAAAGCAGTCACTGCCTCTCTCTTAGTCATCCTAGACCTCATAGCAAACATTTCCTCTAGAGACATCATTATATTAGCAGCGGACTCCATTCCTTTATGTTGCTGTTGCAACACGTCGGAGATAGTGGCCATAATATAACATTTTGCCATATCATCAGAAGTCTTCCACTGCTCATACTCATCTCTTTGCATCACACTAGATTCATTATTAGGAAGGGGTGGTTTAGGAGTAGTCAGAACAAATTTATGTTTTTCACTTTACAGCAACAACCCAATTTTCCTTTTCCATGTGACATAATTATCTCCAGTTAAGGTGTTATCTTTCAGGATGTTCATAAGTGATGGGGTCATGATTTCTGATTAAAACAAAAACATATATAAGTAAATAAACATGATAAAGCACTTTTAAATATTTATCTTGAATTAAATAAATAATTCAATCGTAAAAATTCAATGGTGATCCAACACCCATAAATCTTACGCCTCCTTTGGGAGTTCGTACTATTTACTAGTTGGACTAGGTCCCACCTAATTGTTAACATAACAACCAGCGTTTTCAATTTCAGCCTTGTAATTTTATTAACAAGAACTCTTGGGAGGATATTAATAAAATTACATTGAGTGTGTTACCAAGATATCGACCCTCAATTTTCTCTCACGAGAATCCCTCCTTGGGGAGTAGATTTCGTTTAAGTCAATTGTCTAGTCTATCCTTGTAAGGAAGTATTTTGTTAAATTCCATTTATGGACGCCCCTTGGGAGGATTACCAAAAATAATAAAACTCAACTAACCTTGGAGGCCATAGGCGTTCTAACACACCTTCTCCCACTCAATTATTTAAGGCGTGTGATTAAATTCCAAAGAATGATTTTACCAAGTTATCTAGATGCCAATTAGATACCTAAATCATTCAATGCATGTTCATACCAAAAGAGATATATGAGTGGCACTCCTATTCTATATGACATGTTATCATACAATAATAAATATTGTAATATTTACACATAAAAAATAAATAGCCACAATTTTGGTCCATCCTAGAAAAGCATGTAAATTACAATTGTACGGAATACAAAAACACCTTTCTTGGCGGACAAGACTTCAAGCGACCATCTCGCGCACGAAACTTCGAGCGCCCAAAGATCACCACAGCAGCCCATGCGCACGCCTAGCCCATGCAAGGGCATGAGCTGCAGCACGGCTAGCCTATGCATGGGTCGCGCGCTGCTGCACCGCAACAAGAGCAGCTGCACGCTTGGTTGCGTGCGCGCTTGTTGTTTTGGTGCGCGCGGGTGCCAAGACGGGTTCTGGATGCTCCAATTTCTTCAAATCTTCGAGTCTTCGAATCTTGAATATATTACAGCTTATTTTATACAATAAAATATTGCATTAATTTTTTTTTTATATAAATAAAAAACTGCACAAAAAAAAACTGCAGTATTTTTAATATATTAAAAAAAACTGCACTATTTTATACAACATAAAAAAAAATTAAGCAACTATCAAGAAGGAACTTGTGACGATAATAGGCCACCCTTCTTGTTACAATTCCGAAACAAAAATTACATGGAAAATCTAGGACCAAAATTGAGCAATAACAATTCACTTTATAACAACATATATAAATCCATACATTCGACATGTAATTATATATGCGAATACCTAGAGTGCCATCTCTTTCTAAAACAAGCATAATCACAATAAAAAGAAATAGATTCACGTATATATACGTTAATTAATTAAAGGGTACAACCAGACTCTGATACCAATTGTAGGGAAAAATTAACTAAAATCGCAGCGGAAGACGAAAAGTAGATTTTTGTATAGTTTAAAATTTTTCTAAAGATTTGAACCTTAACCCTTTAATTAATTAAACACAAATATACAGTTAGAGTTAAGTACCTCTTGTCGCATGATCCGATTGACTTACGTCGATGGTAATCCACAAGATCTTCAATCCTAGTATATGGAAAAATTGCTTAAAACCGCAGCGGAAGGCGAAAAAATAATTTTCGTATAGTTTAAAATTTTTCTAAAGATTTGAACCTTAACCCTTTAATTAATTAAACTCAAATATACGGTTAGAGTTAAATACCTCTTGTCGCGTGATCCGATTGACTTACGTCAATGGTAATCTACAAGATCTTCAATCCTAGCACGTACGTGAATCACCTAGGAGCGTGGTCTCCCTTTTTCTTTGAATTGCTTACCTTAGAATGGATGTATGGAATTTCTGATCTTGATCTTCAATAGTAAAACACCAAGAGCCTAAAAAAATAGTTCCGGTCACTTTTGAATTCACAATCAATATGATTGAAACTCGCGTAACCCTAAATTGAAAGTGTGCACAAAACCTTTTGATGTTAAAGGCTTGTAAGTGCACTATCGAATGAGAACTTATTTTCTTTTTCTCTCTTGGCCGAAAATCAATGTGTATAGAGTAGGATTTTTATTTTCAAAACAAACAAAAATCTCTCTCTATTTTGCTTCTTTGTGGCCGAAAATTCATAACCTTATATTTATAGGTTGGCCGAATTTTCTCCTTCACCAAGTAGGGTTGGCCGAATTCATTGAATAGGAAATCTAGGGTTGGTTAATTTCCTTACTTGAAAAGGAATTGTCCTTTTCCCTAATTCCTATCAATTCAAGAATCCTAACCCTTGTAGGACTAGTGGTGGCCGAATTCTTTGTATAATAAGGAGTGTATGTGGACTTAATCCTTACCACATTAGGACTACTATCACTTAAAAGAATTTCAACCCTAATCCAACACATAGTATTCAATTTACTGATCAGGAAAAGATTTTGATTTAAACTATTAATTAATTAAATAAGTAATTAATTCCCATTTAATCAAAACAATAAAATAAAATAATATCTTGGGCTATTTTATTTAGCCTTGCCGCCCACACCATATATATATGGGCACAATATTATTTTTCTTATTTTATTTAATCCATTAGACTTTAAATAAAAGCCTACATGTGAACCAAACTTATTCTTACTAAAAGAAACAAGCCTACATGTCTCCTTTTAATATATTAATATAATAGTGCAGCCCATTAAATAAATAATTGACATATTATATTCTTAATATATTAAATGCAATTCTAGATGGACCCATAAATTGGTCCGGTAGAATATATCAAGTGATCCATGCAAGTACGTGTGGATTGTGGATCTTGGGGGACTATATAAATTTAAGCTTCAATAGACATAACTTAATCACAATCAACAAATGATTCACTTAGGTCCGATCTATTAATTTTAACTCATTCCACTAAAGAGCTAAAATTGAACTCTTAAATAAAGATAGAATAAGGAGATGTTTCTCATTCATACCCTAGACAATCTTATATAAGATGGTGTATCCTCATGAATAATATCAGTAATAGCCAAGAGCTCATAGACCGCCTATAGCTCTCCAAGTTACCATATTTCCTCATATGACCACATTTTGAACTTGGATATTTTGACTTGTCCAGAAGCCATGTCGTCAATAATCATTATTGAAAACTCAACGTTGAGATTTAATATCCAATACCTCAAAACATCCATATGATGATACTAAACTCTCATTTAATAAATGGAGCCACGATGTCCATATCTATAAATGAAGTCCTCTATCGATTAACAAATGAATACCACCAAACTATCGAGGATAGACTATGCTATATAATCGTACTCATTGATAGCTCAAATGATAACACTTGCAACCATAAGTCCATAATTTATCTCATGATTTAGATAGACTCTCCTATTGTCCTGATAATGAAAAGACTTATATCTAGTGACGGTTCTAGATAAAGTATTTCATTGTGATCCAGTTCAATGCACCCAGTGAACTAGATTCTTTTACTCGAAAACCTTTCGATGATTTTAGACTCATCATAACTCATTTGATCCCACTCAAATGCTAGGAAAATAATTCTACAACTTTATCAAGATAGAGGTGTTCAACCTTTAACTTAAGTTGTGAATGTTATTCAAGACTAACTAAAGAATTTTGTCTACCTCATACATATCCGGATGTACAAACAATTCTTCATATCTCATAGTCTTTTGACCTTATGATTATTTATCTTGACCATTATAATTATAAATGCTATAAGATTTTACAGAGTAGAAAATCACTTTATTTATTTGAAAAGATTGTCAATTACAATATTACACTCTTGCTATTGAGCATAATCCTAACAATCTCCCACTTGCGCTATAGCAAATGTGTCATATCTCTCATTCCCATGTTCTCTAGTTGCCCATCAAAACGCTTCTGAGGTAGAGCCTTTGTGAAGGGATCTGCTAGATTTTCTGCCGACACGATTTTGGTAATCGTCACGTCTCCCCTATGAACAATCTCCCTTAAAAGATGATACTTTCTTTCAATGTGTTTTCCTCTCTTATGACTTCTTGGTTCTTTCTAATTAGCCACTGCTCCACTGTTGTCATAGTAGATAGTGATCTGCTTATTCGCGTTAGGAACTACTTCTAAGTCAATCAAGAATTGGCGAAGCCAAACAGCCTTCTTGGCAGCTTCGCATGCAGCTACATACTCAGCTTCCATGGTGGAGTCAGCAATACAAGATTGCTTGATACTCCTCCAAATGACTGCTCCTCCTCCAAGAGTAAACACAGATCCTGATGTGGATTTTCTAGAGTTAGAATCCGATTGGAAATCAAAATCTGTATACCCAACGGGGATTAAATCCCCTCTAGAGTATACAGGCATATTATCTTTCATTCTCCTAAGATACTTGAAAATATGCTTGACTGCCATCTAGTGATCAGGACCAGGTTTCGATTGAAACCTGCTAACTATGCCAACAACAAAACAAATATCTGGTCTAGTACAGAGCATTGCATACATGAGACTTCCAACTGCCGAGGCATATGGAATTCTACTCATGAATTGCTCTTCATGCTCATTCTTAGGAACTTGTTCCTTAGAAAGTTTGATTCCATGCCTAAAAGGTAACATACCTTTCTTGGAATCTTGCATGGAAACCCAAGACAAGATTTTGTCTATGTATGAAACTTGGGATAGTGCAATCGTTTTATTCTTTCTATCCCTTATTACTTGGATACCTAGAATAAAACTTGTTTCTCCTAAGTCCTTCATATCAAATTGTTTTGCTAACCATTCTTTTACTGATGTCAATACTCTCACATCGTTTCCAATGAGTAATATATATCATCTACGTAAAGAATAAGGAAAACCAACTTGTCACCTTTGATCCTTTTGTATACACAAGGTTCTTCAAGGTTCTGTAAAAATCCAAAACCTTTTACAGCTTGGTCGAACCTTATGTTCCAAGATCTGGATGCTTGCTTTAATCCATAAATTGATTTCTGCAACTTGCATACCTTTTCCATTTGGCCTTTTTCAATGAATCCTTCTGGTTGCATCATATAGATGCTTTCGTCAAGACTTCCATTAAGGAAAGCTGTCTTGACGTCCATTTGCCAAATCTCTAAATCTAAAGATGCTGCAATGGATAAGAGTATCCTAATGGATTTAAGCATGGCCACAGGAGAGAAGGTTTCCTCGTAATCGATACCTTCTTTCTGTGTGTAACCATTAGCTACCAATCTAGCTTTAAAAGTTTCCACCTTTCCATCCATACCTCTTTTCCTATTGTATACCCACTTGCACCCAATGGGTTTTATCCCTTTAGGCAAGTCTACAAGGGACCAGACTTTGTTATCGAACATGGATTCAATCATAGATTGCATTGCCTTTTGCCAATGGTGACAATCAACATCCTCCATTGCTTCCTTGTACGTGTAGGGATCATCTTCGTCAGGGAGATTCTCAACAGATTCTCCTAGACCGATGTATCTTTCAGGTTGGGTTCTAACCCTCCCACTACGACAAGGAATGGTAGGTTGTTGATTTTGTGTTTGAGTGGAAATTACAATTGGGTTAGGTTGTGAAACCTCTTGTGGAATTGTATCTCCTGACATATCATTCAGGACAATTCTACTTTTGGGAACAAAATCATTCATATAGTCCTTTTCCAGAAATGTAGCATTTGTTGAAACAAACACTTTTAAATATGAAGGACTATAGAAATAATATCCTTTAGTTCCTTTTGGATACCCCACAAATATGCAGGTTTCCGAACGGGACTCTATCTTTTCTGTCTTTCCTTTTAACACATGTGCAGGACAACCAAATATCCTTATGTGTTGTAAACTAGGCTTTCGCCCAGTCCACAACTCATATGGTGTTCCAGGAACCGACTTCGATGGTACCACGTTTAGAATATATATTGCAGTTTGTAGAGCATATCCCCAAAAAGAAACAAGAAGTGTTGAATAACTCAACATAGACCTAACCATGTTCAAAAGAGTTCTATTTCTCCTTTCTGCTACCCCATTTTGTTGAGGTGTACCTAGTGCAGAAAACTGAGAAACTATCCCATTATCAATAAGATATTGCTGAAACTCACCAGATAGATATTCTCCACCACGATCAGATCTCAAGATTTTTATGCGTTTCTCAAGCTGAATTTCTACTTCAGCTTTGAATGCTTTGAACATGTCAAAAGCATCCGACTTATGTCTCATGAGATACACATAACCAAATCTTGAGTAATCATCTGTGAAGGTGATGAAGTACTCATATCCACATTTAGCTTGAATGCTCATAGGACCACATACATCAGTGTATATTAGTCCTAAACATTCAGTGGCTCTTGCACCTTTGGTATTGAATAGTCTTTTGGTCATTTTACCTTCCAAACAAGATTCACAAGTTGGTAGATCATCAACCTTTAAGTCACTTAAAGGTCCTGTCACATAGCAATCTTTTAATCCTATTAAGGTTAATGTGACCTAGGCGTAAATGCCAAAGGTAGGTTTCATATTTTGATAATTTACTCTTTTATGATTAGGTTCCGTTATTTCTGTGTCTAACGAGTCAGAGATATTTCTATGCAAAAAGAATGGACCATTTTCCAATGTACCTTTGCAAACAATTTTGTCATTCTTACTAATAATAAAAGCTTTATTAAAAGTAACCGAATATCCAAATTTATTTAAAAAAGAAACTGAAATTAAATTCCTCTTGAATTGAGGTACATAATAAACGTCTATTAAATCTAAATGCCTACTAGAATCTATAATAACTCTAATATCTCCCACTGCACTTGCAGACACTAACGTTCCGTTGCCCAAGCGTGAATTGACTTCATCTTTATTCAGCCTTCTCCTTTCTTGGAACCCCTGCAAGGAATAACAAACATGATTAGTGGCTCCAGAGTCTATGATCCAAGAATCAGTAGAATCTACCAGAAAACATGTTTCAAGATAATTAATATTACCTTCTTCCTTCTTATTCTGGGACTTTGGGCAATCTCTTTTCCAATGTCCCTTTTCACCACAAAGGAAGCATTTCTCCTTTGATCTTAGTTACTTTCTTGGTTTCCTTCTTGGTAGGCCCAAGTTGCTTTTTCTTCTGTTGTTTCTTGACCTTCTGACGGGTCTTAACAGTAGCAACTTTACCAACCATATGAATCTCTTGACCTTTGCTTTTCACAAGGATCTGTTCAACGCTTTGAACATCTTGCATCAGGCCCTGCAAGGTGTATTCCTTTTTGTTCAAGGTGTAGTCCAACTTGAACTGATCAAAGGAATCTGATAGTGAGTTGACAACCATGTCAATTTTGGTCTCACCATCTATCTCAACGCCATTTAATTCTGCAATATTCAGATGTGCTATGACTTTCATCATGTGATCTTTCACAGCCTGTCCAGGTTTCATCCTAAGATTCATAAAAGCAGTCACTGCCTCTCTTTTAGTCGTCCTAGACCTCATAGCAAACATTTCTTCTAGAGACATCATAAAATCAGCAGCAGACCCCATTCCTTCATGCTGCTGTTGCACACGTCGGAGATAGTGGCCATAATGTAACATTTGGCCATATCATCTGAGGTCTTCCACTGCTCATACTCATCTCTTTGCAAAATACTTGAATCATTATTAGGAGCAGGTGGTTTAGGAGTAGTTAGAACAAACTTATGTTTTTCACTTTGCAGCAACAACCCAATTTTCTTTTTTCATGTGACATAATTATCTCTAGTTAAGGTGTTATCTTTCAGGATTTTCATAAGTGATGGGGTCATGATTTCTGAATAAAACAAAAAGCATATATAAGTAAATAATCATGATAAAGCACTTTCGAATATTTATCTTGAATTAATTAAATAAATCAATCGTGAAAAATTCAACGGTGATCCAACACCCATAAATGTTACGCCTCCTTCGGGAGTTCGCACCATTTACTAGTTGGACTAGGTCCCACCTAATTGTTAACATAACAACCAGCGTTTTCAATTTTAGCCTTGCAATTTTATTAACAAGAACTCTCGGGAGGATATTAATAAAATTACATTGAGTGTGTTACCAAGATATCGACCCTCAATTTTCTCTCACGAAAATCCCTCCTCTGGGAGTAGATTTCGTTTGAGTCAATTGTCTAGTCTATCCTTGTAAGGAAGTATTTTGCTAAATTCCATTTGTAGACGCCCATCGGGGGGATTACCAATAAATAATAAAGCTCAACTAACCTTGGAGGCCATAGGTGTTCTAACACACCTTCTCCCACTCAATTATTTAAGGCGTGTGATTAAATTCCAAAGAATGATTTTACCAAGTTATCTAGATGCCAATTAGATACCTAAATCATTCAATGCATGTTCATACCAAAAGAGATATATGAGTAGCACTCCTATTCTATATGACATGTTATCATACAATAACAAATATTGTAATATTTATACATAAAAATAAATAGCCACAATTTTGGTCCATCCTAGAAAAGCATGTAAATTACAATTGTACTGAATACAAAAAACTCCTTTCTTGGTGAACAAGACTTCAAGCGACCATCTCGCGCACGTAACTCGCGCGCCCGAAGATCACCAAGCAACCCATGCGCACGCCTAGCCCATGCAAGGGCATGAGCTGCCGCATGGCCAGCCAATGCATGGGTTGCGCGCGCTGCTGCACCGCAACAAGCGCAGCTGCACGCTTGGTTGCGTGCGCGCTTGTTGTCTCGGTGCGCGCTGGTGCCAAGCTCTGTTCCGGATGCTCCAATTTCTTCAAATCTTCGAGTCTTCGAATCTTGAATATATTACAACTTATTTTATACAATAAAATACTGTAGAAATATTTTTTTTTATTTAAACTACTGCAGTTTATTTTTTTTTACAAATAAAAAACTGCACTTATTTTAATACAATAAAAAACTGCACTAAATTTTAATACAATAAAAAACTGTAGTATTTTTACAATAAAATTAATAAGAACTTAGCAACTACCAAGACGAAATTATGGCGATAATAGACCACCCTTCTTGTTACAATTCCGAAACAAAAAATACATTGAAATTCTAGGACCAAAATCGAGCAATAACAATTCAGTTTATAACAACATATATAAATCCATACATTCCACATGTAATTATATATGCGAATACCTAGAGTGCCATCTCTTTCTAAAACATGCATAATCACAATAAAAAGAAATAGATTCACGTATATATACGTTAATTACTTAAGGGTACAACCAAGGCTCTAATACCAATTATAGGGAAAAATTGCTTAAAACAGCAGCGGAAGGCGAAAAAATAATTTTCGTATAGTTTAAAATTTTTCTAAAGATTTGAACCTTAACCCTTTAATTAATTAAACTCAAATATACGGTTAGAGTTAAATACCTCTTGTCGCGTGATCCGATTGACTTACGTCGATGGTAATCCGCAAGATCTTCAATCCTAGCACATACGTGAATCACCTAGGAGCGTGGTCTCCCTTTTTCTTTAAATTGCTTACCTTAGAATGGATGTATGGAATTTCTGATCTTGATCTTCAATAGTAAAACACCAAGAGCCTAAAAAAATAGTTCCGGTCACTTTTGAATTCACAATCAATATGATTGAAACTCGCGTAACCCTAAATCGAAAGTGTGCACAAAACCTTTTGATGTTAAAGGCTTGTAAGTGCACTATCGAATGAGAACTTATTTTCTTTTTCTCTCTTGGCCGAAAATCAATGTGTATAGAGTAGGATTTTTATTTTCAAAACAAACAAAAATCTCTCTCTATTTTGCTTCTTTGTGGCCGAAAATTCATAACCTTATATTTATAAGTTGGCCGAATTTTCTCCTTCACCAAGTAGGGTTGGCCGAATTCATTGAATAGGAAATCTAGGGTTGGTTAATTTCCTTACTTAAAAAGGAATTGTCCTTTTCCCTAATTCCTATCAATTCAAGAATCCTAACCCTTGTATGACTAGTGGTGGCCGAATTCTTTGTATAATAAGGAGTGTATGTGGACTTAATCCTTACCACATTAGGACTCCTATCACTTAAAAGAATTTCAACCCTAATCCAACACATAGTATTTAATTTACTGATTAGGAAAAGATTTTGATTTAAACTATTAATTAATTAAATAATTAATTAATTCCCATTTAATCAAAACAATAAAATAAAATAATATCTTGGGCTATTTTATTTAGCCTTGCCGCCCACACCATATATATATGGGCCCAATATTATTTTTCTTATTTTATTTAATCCATTAGACTTTAAATAAAAGCCCACATGTGAACCAGACTTATTCTTACTAAAAGAAACAAACCTACATGTCTCCTTTTAATATATTAATATAATTGTGCAGCCCATTAAATAAATAATAGACATATTATATTCTTAATATATTAAATGCAATTCTAGATGGACCCATAAATTGGTCCGGTAGAATATATCAAGTGATCCATGTAAGTACGTGTGGATTGTGGATCTTGGCGGGCTATCTAAATTTAAGCTTCAATAGACATAACCTAATCACAATCAACAAATGATTCACTTAGGTCCGATCTATTAATTTTAACTCATTCCACTAAAGAGCTAAAATTGAACTCTTAAATAAAGATAGAATAAGGAGATGTTTCTCATTCATTTCCTAGACAATCTTATAGGAGATGGTGTATCCTCGTGAATAATATCAGTAATCGCCAAGAGCTCATAGACCGCCTATAGCTCTCCAAGTTACCATATTTCCTCATATGACCACATTTTGAACTTGGATATTTTGATTTGTCCAGAAGCCATGTCTTCAATAATCATTATTGAAAACTCAACGTTGAGATTTAATATCCAATACCTCAAAACATCTATATGATGATATTATACTCTCATTTAATAAATGGTGCCACGATGTTCATATCTATAAATGAAGTCCTCTATCGATTAACAAATGAATACCACCAAACTATCGAGGATAGACTATGCTATATAATCGTACTCATTGATAGCTCAAATGATAACACTTGCAACCATAAGTCCATCATTTATCTCAGGATTAAGATCGACTCTCCGATTGTCCTAATAATGAAGACTTATATCTAGTGACGGTTCTAGATAAAGTATTTCATTGTGATCCAGTTCAATGCACCCAGTGCACTAGATTCTTTTACTCGAAAACCTTTCGATGTTTTTAGACTCATCATAACTCATTTGATCCCACTCAAATGCTAGTAAAAGAATTCTACAACTTTATCAAGATAGAGGTGCCCAACCTTTAACTTAAGTTGTGAACGTTATTCAAGACTAACTAAAGAATTGTGTCTACCTCACACATATCCGGATGTATGAACAATTCTTCATATCTCATAGTCTTTTGACCTTATGATTTTTTACCTTGACAATTATAATAATAAATGCTATAAGTATTTGTAAGAATCAGAAAACACTTTATTAATATGAAAAGATTGTCAATTACAATATTACACTCTTGCTATTGAGCATAATCCTAACATGAATAAGGGGGCGAACAAGAGGCTGAAGATGGAGGAGTTTTCTCTAATTCCAAGTGCAAGTACATGGAGTTTTGGCCTCCCAAAGATTAGAGTCCTTAAGGTGGTAGGCTTTGATCCAAGAAGACCATAGGTTATTTGTGCCATAACTCAAAATCCAAATATGCCTAATCAGGAGAGCTTTGATCCAAGAGGATAGGTCCTTGATGCCAAGACCTCCCTCTTTCTTAGGGAGACAAATATCGGACCATCATATCTTTGCACCCTTGCTATCGCTTTCAATTCCTCTCCACAAAAAGCTTCTAAATTTTTGCTCAATAATATTCAAAACTTTTTTAGGGAGGCAAAGATAACTATCCCAAAATACTTGTAAACTAGTCAAAACCGAGACAATAAGTTGCAAGCGACCAGTATAAGAGAGGCATCAGTTCAGCCAAGAAGCAAGTCTTCCCGAGACTTTGTCCACAATGGGGGAGCAATCGCGAAGGCGTAATCTAGAAGAGATGATAGGTATACCAAGATAACGAATGGGGAGAGAACCAACCGTATAACCTAAAAAGGTTGATAAGCTGCTGGTCGATGGTATGAGAAACCCCGGAAGTGAAGATGCTACTCTTAGCATGATTAGCATGGAGGCCCGATAACAAGGAGAACTCATTAAGCGCTGCCTTAACAACACGTGCTGATGAAAGAGAGCCATGGCATAACATAATAAGGTCATCGGTAAAACAAAGGTGGGAAAGCTTAATCTTGTCACACCTCCAATGAAACTTGAAACTAGGAGAGTCCTTAATACGGTTGGCCAGAATTTTTGAAAGAACTTCCATGGCAATAACAAACAGGTATGGGGACATGGGATCCCCTTGGTGAAGGCCTCTCTTTCTGGAAAGGAAACCAGCGAGCTCCCCATTGATAGAGATAGAGAACTTGGGGGTAGTTAGGCAAGCTTTGATCCACATAATGACTTTAGGAGGGAAGTGAAAGGCAGCAAGAGTTTCAAGTAAGAATCCCCAATCCACCATGTCAAAAGCCTTCATTAAATCCACTTTAAGAGCCAACCTAGTGCAGCTAGCATCTTTGTGGTAGTTCATCATAAGCTCTTGAACAAGAAGAATGTTATCACCAATACACCTACCAGCCACAAAAGCCGATTGAGAAGGGCTGATTATATCAGGAAGGCAAGGCTTGATCCTATTCGCAATTATCTTGGCAGTTATCTTATAGAGTGTGTTGCAACAAGAGATAGGTCTAAAGTCCTTCATCTTAGAAGGGTTAGGGACTTTAGGGACCAAAGCAAGGATAGTAGCATTGAGTTCCTTGAGCAATAGACCAGATCTAAAGAACTCTTGGACAGCACTAATGACATCTTCACCAACAATGTCCCATGTTATCTTGAAAAAGTGAGCATTGAAACCATCTGGGCCCGGAGCCTTGTTTGGGTGGAGGGAGAAGCAAACTTCCCGAATCTCATCATCAGAGACATCTCTACCCATGAAATCAGCTTGCCTATTGGAAATGACCTTATCAATAATTTTGCTTAAAGTACTACCAATTCCATGACTAACGGGCCTTGAGTAACCAAGAATAGTCTGAAAATGACGAATAGCCTCTTTCTTGACCAGAATATCACCTTCAATCAAGGAACCATCATCTCTGGTAATAGTGTGGATCTTGCTTCTATTACGCTTACCATTGATGGCTTTGAAGAAATAAGAGGAGTTGTGGTCACCTGCCTTAAGCGATTGGATTCTAGATTTTTGCTTTAGTAGGTCCTCTTCAGCTTTAAGTGTCGTAGTATAACAGCTTATAAGCTCTTTTTCCCGAATTCTAAGATTAGAATCAATGGGCTGCTGGTCAAGGAGGCATTGACAATCATCAAGGGCAGCCTTGGCTTCAATCGATTTAATTGTCAAGTCTCCCACCTTGTCATTATTGAGGGTCTTAAGAACCTTCTTCAGATTTCGAAGCTTAGAGCAAAGCTTGTACTGCATGGTGCCATGAACTTGCTCCCGCCAACACGTATCAACCAAGGGGAGGAAATATGCTCTATCCGTTAGAAAATTGAAAATTTTGAAAGGGCGATTTTTCTTAATACCTTGCAACCCAAGTTTAACCACGGAGGGACAATGATCCGAAATGCTAGGAGGAAGGAAAATCGCTTCAGAATTCTCAAACTTTACAAGCCAATCATTATTGACAAGAACTCTATCCAATTTCTTAGAGATACAACCGTTGCTTCTCTTGTTGCACCAAGTATGAAGAAAACCTGAGAAACGAAGATAATCAAGTTCCAAAGATTGAAGACAGTCATTGAACTCCTCCATAGCACCCGAAATTCTGGAGCAGCCCCCAATTGACTAACCCACACTCCTAGAGACATTGAAATCACCAAGCACAATCCAAGGAGAACCATGCTGATTTGAACACATACTTTGCCAAAAAGCCTTCCTTAATCTATCATCATTAGAGCCATAAACAAAGGAGATTCAAAACTGGTCATTGGTGTCCAAAATACAAGCATTACAATGGATGATCTAATTGGTTTCACTAATTTTAGTGATATTGAGAATTCTAGGATCCCAACCAACCAAAATTCTTCGAGGGCTATGACTATTATAATTATCTATCATATCCCAATCTTTGAAAACTGAATTGGCAACAAGAGTTTTCTTGTTAATTCTCACTCTTGTCTCAATTAAACAAACTAGACTGATGTTATAGTCGAGCAATAACTTCCTAACTTCTGATTGTTTGGGGGTGGAATTCAGACCTCTAGTGTTCCAACATGCTAGATTAATCATCGAGAGGTTGAAAAGGACGTTACCTTAGCTTGCGAGCTATTAACCTTGCCTTTCTTAGGCAGTCTGTTTCTTCTTCTTCTTCTTGCAAGAGGATTCCGTGGGGCTGGAGAGCCCATTAACAGTGACCCCATCAATGTTTTTTTATTTTTGAGGGCCATAGAGAGTGGTCCGGAGAGGCCGTAGTAGGAGAATCAACATCAGTACATTGGTCATTGCACTGGTCCGGAGAGGCCATAGAAGGAGGATCAACATCATTACATTGGTCATTGCTCTGGTCATTGCGGTTATCACCTTCCTCAACAAGAGCTGCAAACTTGTTGGAGATATCAACAGCCCTTTCCATAGAAAGGTCTTGGCATTGGTCAAGGTTAGGTAGGTTGGTAGGACACCAAGAAGGCTCATTTTCAGTATTACAAGTGGAGATAACTTCATCATGTTTCAAGGAGCCAAACGGAGGAGGTTCCATGCATGCTTGGGGAGAGCAAACCGTGGGCAGCATCTTGTTTATTGACTCTCCTCCATTCTTGTTTTAGCTTAGGAGCAGAAACATTGTCAGATGGGGAAAGTAGAGGCTTAAGCTTAGGGCAGTTAATAATAGAGTGGCCAAAAGACTTGCATTCAGTACAAATTTTTGGTTTCCATTGGTATTCCACCAAAATTTCCACGTTTTCACCAAGTTTTGGGTTTGAACTATCACCAATAAATAGGTCAAAGGAATCAACAAGGTCACAAAGGCATCAATTTCAATACAAACACTAGCAAAGGAAATTCTCTTCATTGATTCAGTTAGGCTATCAGCATAGAGGGGCTTACCAACCGCACTAGCAATATGGCTCAGCCCTTCTTCATTCCAGTATTCATGGGGAATGTTGAAGAGCTTAACCCAAACCGGAATTTTAGAGTAGGAATCTTTAGGTAGAATGAGCCTAGGACACCATTTTTTGAGGATCACCATCCTTCCAGCAAATAACCAAGGGCCAGCCTCTAACACATTAGAACAAGCTTCATCATCCGAGAACTTAAAGAAGTAGAACCCCTTTTCATTAGCTAGAACTTCCAACAGGCCACGATTGCCTCAAATACGCATGGCTATGTTGTTAACTAGAGAAAATGGGAGCTTTTTCTCAAAAAAAATAACCCACCAAGCAGTTCTTCCATGCTTTAGAGCCATTCTCTGCAACTTCTAAGGGAGGGGAGACACACTTCATATTTCCACTATGAAAGGGCTGATAGTATTTAAGATTCATAGGCCTACCAGAGGGGGGATCCATAAGTGGATTATGATGAGCACCTTTCAGCACATTACTATAAGAAATAGGGTTTTTTTCGGAAATTATAGGAGGCACTTGACCTATAGCATTGCTAGCATCTTTATTCACCAAAGAATGAGTGATATAAATACCTTTATTATGGGGCAGCACATAATTGCTTAAAGAGGAGACCTCCTCTAGCTGGACCTTTTGATCTTCAACAATTGTGGATGGACAATCTTCTTCTTTAGAGGCAGGCTTTTCAACCGTACCAGCAGACTTTTCAGACCTATTAGACTTTTCAGACCTATTACATTGATCCATGGGCCCTTTCATCTTCCCCAATTCGTTCTTGAGATGTGTAGCAAAGCTTAAATCTTCAAGACCTCTATTGTTGCCTAAAATGGCAGCAATAGTTGAGGTTTGTGGGCTGCTTGATATGACCCCTTTAGCTTCAGCAACAACAGCTCTATTGAGTGTACTATGACCAATTCTTGCTTGGTTGAAGGCATTATTTAAAACGAGCTTGGGTATGCTGGAACCATGCCCTCTTTTGGTAGACCCATTACTGCACTCAATAGAGTCATTGGCTAGAATTCTAAATATCACTAAAATTAGTGAAACTGATTAGATCATCCATTGTAATACTTGTATATTGTACACCAATGACCATTTTTTATTCTTTGTTTATGGCACTAATGATGATGGATTAAAGAAGGCTCTTTGGCAAAGTATGTGTTCAAGTCAGCATGGTTCTCCTTGGATTGTGCTTGGTGATTTCAATGTCTCAAGGAGTGTGGGTGAGTCAATTGGGGGCAGCTCCAGAATTTCGGGTGCTATGGAGGAGTTTAATGATTGTCTTCAATCTTCGAAGCTTGATGATCTTCGTTTCTCGGGTTTTCTTCATACTTGGTGAAACAAGAGAAGCAACAGTTGTATCTCTAGGAAATTGGATAGAGTTCTTGTCAATAATGATTGGCTTGTCAAGTTTGAGAATTCTGAAGTGAATTTCCTTCCCCCTAGCATTTCGGATCATTGTCCCTCCTTGGTTAAACTTGGGTTGCAAGGTATTAAGAAAATTCACCCTTTCAAAATTTTCAGTTTTCTAATAGATAGAGCAGACTTCCTCCCCTTGATTGAGAGGTGTTGGCGGGAGCAAGTTATCGGCACCATGCAGTACAAGCTTTGCTCTAAGCATCAAAATCTGAAGAAGGTTCTTAAGACCCTCAACAATGACAAGGTGGGAGACTTGACAATTAAATCGATTGAAGCCAATGCTGCCCTTGATGATTGTCAACGCCTCCTTGATCAGCAGGCCCTTGATTCTAACCTTAGAATTCGGGAAAAAGAGCTTATACGTTGTTACACTACGACACTTAAAGCTGAAGAGGACCTTCTAAGGCAAAAATCTAGAATCCAATGGCTTAAGGCTGGTGACCGCAACTCCTCTTATTTCTTCAAAGCCATCAATGGTAAGCGTAATAGAAGCAAGATCCACACTATTACCGGAGATGATGGTTCCTTGATTGAAGGTGATATTCTGGTTAAGAAAGAAGCTATTCGTCATTTTCAAACTATTCTTGGTTGCTCGAGGCCCGTTAGTCACGGAATTAGTAGTAGTTTGAGCAATATTATTGATAAGGTCATTTCCAATGGGCAGGCTGATTTCATGGGTAGAGATGTCACTGATGATATGATTCGGGAAGTTTGCTTCTCCCTCCACCCAAACAAGGCTCCTGGCCAGGATGGTTTCAATGCTCACTTTTTCAAGATAACATGGGACATTGTTGGTGAAGATGTCATTAGTGTTGTCCAATAGTTCTTTAGGTCTGGTCTATTGCTCAATAAGCTCAATGCTACTATCCTTGCTTTGGTCCCTAAAGTCCCTAACCCTCTAAGATGAAGGACTTTAGACCTATCTCTTGTTGCAACACTCTCTATAAGATCATTGCCAGGATAATTGCGAATAGGATCAAGCCTTGCCTTTCGGATATAATCAGCCCTTCTCAATCGGCTTTTGTTGCTGGTAGGTGTATTGGTGATAACATTCTTCTTGTGCAAGAGCTTATGAGGAACTACCACAAAGGTGCTAGCTACCCTAGGTTGGCTCTTAAAGTGGATTTAATGAAGGCTTTTGACATGGTAGATTGGGGATTCTTACTGCCTTTCTTTTTTGGGTAAGTAATTAGTATCATAGAAAGAGAAACAGAATGTACAAATACAAGGGGCATACCCAAGGAAGCAAAGCAAGAGCTTAACAAAGGCTCAAAAAAGCTCAACACACGAGCAAACAAGAAAGCGAGAGCTAGACAAGGGCCCAAAACAAGTACAACAAGAGCAAAGCTTAAAATCAATTAGCGTTGACATTCCAATTCAAAGCTATAAGAGGGTGATCTCTGAGATTGATAGACAATAGCTGGCAGCGAATGGTGTCAATAATGGAGCGCGCAACAACCAAGCTAGTCCTTTGGGTGCCTTCAAAAATACGACAATTACGCTCTCTCCAAATGTGATAAACAGCAGCCCCAAGACAAAGCTTCTTAGCCACAATAATAGGAGTGTTCCCTCTCCAATGGGTGGACGCCCAAGTAATAAAATCATTCCAGCAAAGACCATTCCAAGGAGACCCACAATAGTTTAGAAGTTGAGTCCAAATGGCTCTACTTAATAAACACTCAAAGAACAGGTGAGCATGAGACTCGAGATGGGAGTTGCAAAGAACACAAGTAGTAACAGCACTAGGGTCATACTTATGAATGCGGTCCCGGGTGGAGAGCCTACCTCTAACAGTCATCCAAAGGATGAAACTCATTCTCGGAATGTTTTGAGGGAACCAAACCAGCTGGAACCAAGGAACAAGAGGGTGAAGGGCTCTAAGAGAAGAAAAAGCAAAAGAGGTTGAGTAAATACCATTGGAAGAAGGGAGCCATTGAATACTATCATCTATATTGGAGTTAGGATTGTAAGAAGGCATCCGACTTCTAATTTCGACAAGATCAATGGACATAGCAGCTGGCACCTCCAAGAACCACCAAGAACAATGGCATTAACCATTGCGTTGAGAGGGAGGACAAAGTCATAAACCACACGGGGGCTCCATTTTTAAAGGAGAGGACCATCCGAATGCCAATTATCAAACCATAAGGAAGTACTAGAACTATTGCCAATGAAGTGCCGAATTAAAGGATAAGCAATTGGCCGAAGATGGAGGAGTTTCCTCAAATTCCAAGAGCAGATATAAAGAGCTTTAGCATCCCAAAGGTTAGAGCCCTTTGAGATGATAGGCTTTGATCCAAGAAGACCAGAGGCTATTCGTACCATAAATAAGAATCCAAAGATGCCTAATCATCAGGGCCTTGTTCCAAGAAGAGAGATCCTTGATTCCAAGACCACCCTCTTTCTTAGGGAGACAAATATCAGACCAAGAAATTTTTGCACCCTTACTATCACCTTCAACCCCTTTCCACAAGAAACTTCTGAATTTCCGTTCTATAATCTTCAAAATCTTGATAGGAAGGCAAAGATAACTAGCCCAAAAGACTTGTAAACTCGACAAAACCGATATAATGAGCTACAAGTGACCAGCATAAGAAAGGCCGCGGTTCAACCAAGAAGTAAGTCTGCCCAAAACTTTATCCACATGAGGGGAGCAATCACGAAGACAAAGTTTAGTAGAGATGATATGGATACCTAGATAGCGAATGGGGAGAGAACCGACAGTGTAACCAAAGAGGTTAATGAGCTGCTGATTAGTTGTAGAGGATAAACCCGAAGTAAAGATGTTGCTCTTGGCTTGATTAGCAAGGAGGCCCGAAAGCAAGAAGAACACATCAAGGCAGCCTTAAGGGCTAGAGCTAAAGAAGGGGAGCCATGGCATAGCATAATAAGGTCATCAGCAAAACAAAGGTGGGAAAGCTTTATCTTGTCACACTTCCAATGAAACTTGAAGCAAGGAGAGTCCTCAATGCGCTTGGTCAGAATTTTAGATAGAACTTCCATATCTATTACAAAGAGGTATTGATGTGAAGGTTTTTGCTGTCAGAAAACCGTCTGTCAAAACAATTTATTGTTGGAACCTAGGGTTACAGATTGCGCAGCGGAAGGTATTAAAATTTTTATGCAATCATTAAACTAACCCATTTGTACAGTAATAATCAAATGCAATAATAAAGTGATGAACATTTTCATACCTACGTAGGAGGCTCCTTCATTTTAATACGAACTGCTCCTGATTTGAACCACGTGATCTTCCTCGTTATCTCCCGGAACTGGTAATAGCGTGTGGACGCGTCACGATATTCAGGACATGTATGGAGGAAGAAGAGAAGAACACACACACACCAAAAAATAAACTCTAGGAGTGCAGCATTTGAGCTCGCCACACCCTATTTTTTTCTTTCTTTTTGTTTGCTTTTCGTTGCTGTGCACGATGACTTTTTTTTTTCTTCTCTCAAGCAATCCAATTGCTTTTCATTCACTGTGTCTTGTCTCATTCGGTTCTTTTCATTTTTTTTAATTAAATATATATCTCATATATATTCAAAAAAAAACAAACCAAAATCTATTTGATTTTAAAAAAATAAATTTCAAAGATATCTCATATCTTTTTAAATAATTAAATATTTATTTTTGAATTCAAACATTTTAAATTCAAATTCAAATATTTAATTTAATAAAATAAAATAATCATATTATCTTATTTTATTCAAAATCAAATATCAACTAACACCCTCCATTTAATGATTAACAACATAATTAAATAATCTTATTATTTAATTTATTTAATCACCATTATTCATTAATTAAATAATCTCATTATTCAATTAACTCCCAAATAAATACGTGTCACTTTCGTAACACAATTAATTGGACAATCCAATTAATTAACCGTGACCCTTGTTACCTAAATCGATCGGGCTAGCAAGGGGACCTAATGGACCCACAGTATTTTGAGCTCCAATAATCCTTTGAAATTATTAATTAAACTCTTTAATTAATATTTCATGATTATTAACTTCGGTGTTATTCCACTAAAAACCCGAAACTGCACTCTCTCAACTGTAGACGTTTTTACACAAACCAATAACTCTCGGTGTCCATCGATATAGCTATTACATATGGTATAATCCTCCACAAGTAGTTCATAATTAGAGCTGGGTCATAATGTCCGTTATACCCCTCTAATCATATCTTTCCATTAAGTACCATTGATTCTCTAATGAACAATAAATCATACATTCCTTACGGAATTAGGAGAGTGCTCATATTGTTCAAGCCCCGAATCAACCCTTAAGGGAACTACCATCTACTTCTCACAAGAAGGAGTGGATTCCACTATTGTGTACAAACCTTCCCAGCCACAAGTTAAACCGCGATCCCAACATACGGAGTATATTGATCGGGAATGCAACTCCAACCTCACCCATGGTATATCAAAGACCAGGATCTAACCTGAAGGAGTCGATAAGACACTCAGGATTAAGATCACCCACATATAGCCATCATTAGTTGATATATATGAATCTCATCGTTAAACGGATCTTAGTGAGAGATTCATATAGATCATGGCCCAGTCCTATATGATCACATCATACAAGGTGCCTCCATTCTCATATCTACATATGAATGATCCAGGACTAGGATCACCATACACTACGAAATGGACCGCAGCTGTAGATTAACCACAAATAAAGTACCCAGCCTTATTTGCTATCTACGGACTCTTTAGATTGCTCGTTTCAAACTGAATCCATCTATATATGACACTCATATACTCAGTTCGAAATTACATCCGGCAATCTTGGATGTTAAGTGCACATGTTATATAAAGTATGACACAAAATGAATGAATATACTACTTCTTTTATTTATGTTCAAATTACATTTACATATTACAAGCTTTAGGGAAAAAACCCCAACATTTATAAAAACTATGCGATGCGTTCACAAGTAGAAATACAAGTAGAGCAGTAAGCACGGGTGTCGTCCACTGAGATCGGGGTAGCGGTGATAAGATTAGGATTAATATAACTAGTATGCATAAAAGTAAAGTGATGGTGAATGAAAATACAATATAAACTAAACTATGAAAGCAAATTAAATGGGATGACAATGGAGTGATGAATGAATGATGATGGAACTACGAAGTTGATGGACTCGTAAGTGAATATTGGGGCAATTGCAACAAACTCTCAATTAAGCATGTATTGACAAATGTAACCAACCTAGGGTGTATAGTGTTGGTATATATCTCTAGCACGAGGTTAACCTAGGGTGTATAGTGAAGACCTCCTACTAGCGATTAATCCCTCCTAAGCAACCAACAATGGCTAGTTACTTAATCAGGACTTTTTCCATGAATGCTCATCTATCTAGCTATGGCTCAACCTATTACTAATGTAGCCATCCTAGGGTGTATAGTGATGGCTTCCAATTCCCTCACAAGTGGCCGACCTAGGATGTATAGTGAAGGCCACACGTTTGAGATTGGAGGAGGGTTTAGGTTATCAACCGAATTCTACTCAAAGGTTAGTTCTCGTAAAATCACTAAAGTAGCCAACCTAGGGTGTATAGTGGAGGCTTCTAATTCTCTCACAAGTGGCTAACCTAGGATGTATAGTGAAAGCCACTAATTCAAGATTAGATTAAGGACATGGTTGTAGAGCCGGATTTCCGGAAATCCTTCCATTCAATGGAGCATTAGACAACCTAATTGCCTACTCAAGTAATCCAAATCAATCGTGCAAAGAGGGTGTATCCACGCAAATCAATAATGGAAATCAATTCAATCAATGGAATAAAACATAGAGATAGAATAAATATAACACATAGAGTTTATTTACAAAGCCCAAATATCCATCAAACAAATAACATCAACCCCATAGTGGGGTATTTTAGCTACTCATGTTCTATTACAAACCAATAAACTAAGAGAGAGTAGAGAGATAACCCTTGAAGATTGATCTCCTTCCTTGAAGCTTGAATCCAAATCTCCTAGTTGCCTTTGATTGAGTAGAGATGGTTTGGATGATAGGGAGATGTGTTACTAGCTTAGAATACAAGTGTTGGGAGATATGGTGATGTTTTGGTTCATTCCCATCCTTTTCTATTTATAGAGGATGGAAAAATAGGTCACTTAAGCTTGAAACCAAAAGCTATCGCGCGCAGAGTGCGGGTGGAGTGCGGGTGAATTACCCGCACTGTATCCGCACTGTAAAGGTTTTCTTCATCTTCAGTTCTCTGATCTGGGCAATAGTGCGGGTGGAGTGTGGTTGGATTACCCGCACTTGACTCACACTTGACCCGCACCCGAGTCGCACTTGAGTCGCACTTTACTGTCAGGTGCAAAATCCCTCCTCTATTTTGAGCAATAGTACGGGTGGAGTGCTGGTGGATGACCCTGCACTGTACCCGCACTCTAATGTCAAGTGCAACTTCAGCTTCTTTGGTTTGGCAACAGTGCGGGTGGAGTGCGGTTGGATGACCCGCATTGTACCCACACTTTAACTTCAGGTGCAACTTAGCTTCTCTGGCTTTGGCAACAGTGCGGGTGGAGTGCAACTCTTCTCCTGTATCAAGTCCCGGCTATGATCATGAGTGTGGTTGGAGTTCGGTTGCGACCCGCACTTAACCTGCACTTGACCTGCACTTGACCCGCACTGTGTAAAGCTGCTTATGATCATTTGTCTTTCCTTTTGCCCCTTTTCTGCCAGAATCACCGTAACATGCTTCCAAACCAAGAATTACATCTATTGCCTGTAATTAGCACTAATGAGCCTATTAGACATAAAATATATAGAAAATACACACAAGAACGAGACAAAGGAATATGAATGAGGGCCGAAATATACAACAATTTAGGCACGATCAAACACCTCCAAACCAAACCTTTGCTCGTCCTCGAGCAAACATAAAACGAAACAAATGAGACAAACTAAAAATGACTTGAACTAAGAACTTTCCTAGACATAAAGAAAAACTTGCTGCAGAACCAACTAGCAGAGAGATACGCAAAAGCAAATGGGAGTGAGGAATGAGCATATGTGAAATGTTCTAAACAACTTGAAGACATCCCAAGGGAAACTAGCACAACACGAATCCCACACTTAAAATGCCCTCGCCTCAGAAACTACTCACTCTCACACCTCGAGCATAATTCGCTTCGAAGCTAGGTTCTCACATGGATTCTCTCTTATCTTTCCTCTCAGAACCTAGGTTCACACTCATGCAACATGTATGCCAATGAATTTATGAAACTGAATCAACTTAGTTGCATACATTTAGTGTAGAATAAATGATTTTTTCAGTGAGTGAGTCTCATGAAAGAATCACGTGTCATGAACGTGGAAAGAGCATTCATTAACTAATATTCCCAATCTAGACGTCCCCTAAGATCAACTAGGTCTTTTTCATTTGGTTGTAACGTGGCCACGGTGAATGGTGATTAGAAGAATGAGAAATTTAGGCACAAGCACTAATCAACCAAGTTAAGGCAATACATTCTACACTTAAGCATTTAATTTCTCGTGCAACTCCACTTCCAAATACAATATGGCGTCCAGGTATATAATTAGACTCTACGTGCAATCTTTAACTACTCATGTTACCCATTTGAGTAGCATTTACAATTTACACAAGGCATTTGAAGCATATTTTTCTTTTGTTACTTTTTGCTTCTTTTCTTTTCTTTTCTTTTCTTTTCTTTTCATGCCTTTTTACTATGCACATTTTCACAACTCATTACTCTTGCCTAGGTACACGCCATTTATCAAATTAGTCCTAATGATCTAAAAGTATTTGTTTCAACAAATGCTTCATTTCTAGAAAATGACTATATGAATAATTTTGTGCCCAAAAGTAGAATTGTCCTGAATGAAATGTCAGGAGATACAATTCCACAAGAGGTTCCACAACCTAGCCCAATTGTAAGTTCCACTTCAACACAAAATCAACAACCTACCATTCCTCGTCGTAGTGTTTCGGGTTATAACACAACCCGAAAGATACATCGGTCTAGGAGAATCAGTGAAGAATCTCCCAGACGATGATGATCCCTACACGTACAAGGAAGCAATGAAGGATGTTGATTGTCGTCATTGGCAAAAGGCAATGCAATCTGAGATTGAATCGATGTTCAACAACAAAGTCTGGTCCCTTGTAGACTTGCCTAAAGGGATAAAACCCATTTGGTGTAAGTGGGTATACAAGAGGAAAAGAGGTATGGATGGTAAGGTGGAAACCTTTAAAGATAGACTGGTAGCTAAAGGTTATACACAGAAACAAGGTATCGATTACGAGGAAACCTTCTATCCTGTGGCCATGCTTAAATCCATTAGGATACTCTTATCCATTGCAGCATCTCTAGACCTAGAGATTTAGCAAATGGACGTCAAGACAACTTTCCTTAATGGAAGTCTTGACGAGAGCATCTACATGATGCAACCAGAAGGATTCATTGAAAAGGGCCAAGAGGAAAGAGTATGCAAATTGCAAAAGTCCATATATGGACTGAATCAAGCATCCAGATCCTGGAACATAAGGTTCGATCAAGCTGTGAAAGGTTTTGGATTTATTCAAAACCCTGACGAACCTTGTGTATACAAAAGGATTAAAGGCGACAAGTTGGTTTTCCTCATTCTTTATGTTGAAGATATACTACTCATTGGAAACGATGTAGGTGTATTAACATCAGTAAAAGAATGGTTAGAAAAACAATTTGATATGAAGGACTTAGGAGAAGCAAGTTATATTCTTGGTATCCAAGTAATAAGGGATAGAAAGAATAGAACGATTGCATTATCCCAAGCTTCATACATTGATAAAATCTTGTCTAGATTTTCCATGCAAGATTCCAAGAAAGGTATGTTACCTTTTAGACATGGAATCAAACTTTCTAAGGAACAGGTTCCTAAGAATGACCATGAAGAGCAATTCATGAGTAGAGTTCCATATGCTTCGGCAGTTGGAAGTCTCATGTATGCAATGCTCTGTACTAGACCAGATATTTGTTTTGCTGTTGGCATAGTTAGCAGGTTTCAATCGAAACCTGGTCCTGATCATTGGACGGCAGTCAAGCATATTTTCAAGTATCTTAAAAGAACTAGAGATTATATGCTTGTATACTCTAGAGGGGATTTAATTCCCGTTGGGTATACAGATTCTGATTTCCAGTCGGATTCTGACTCCAGAAAATCCACATCAGGATCTGTGTTTACCATTGGAGGAGGAGCAGTCATATGGAGGAGTATCAAGCAATCTTGTATTGTTGATTCCACCATGGAAGCTGAGTATGTTGCTGCATGCGAAGCTGCAAAAGAGGCTGTTTGGCTCTGCCAATTCTTGATTGACTTGGAAGTGGTTCCTAATGCGAATAAGCAGATCACTATACACTGTGACAATAGTAGAGCAAAGGCTAATTCGAGAGAACCAAGAAGTCATAAGAGAGGTAAACACATAGAAAGGAAATATCACCTTTTAAGGGAAATTGTTCATAGGGGAGACGTGACGATCACCAAAATCACGTCAGCAGAATATCTAGCGGATCCTTTCACAAAGGCTCTACCTCAGAAGAGTTTTGACGGGCACCTAGAGAATATGGGAATGAGAGATACGACACTTGCTATAGCGCAAGTGGGAGATTGTTATGATTATGCTCAATAGCAAGAGTGTAATATTGTAATTTTCAATCTTTTCATATTAATAAAGTGTTTTCTGATTCTTACAAATACTTATAGCATTTATTATTATAATTGTCAAGGTAAATAATCATAAGGTCAAAAGACTATGAGAAATGAAGAATTGTTCAAACATCCGGATATGTGTGAGGTAGACACAATTCTTTAGTTAGTCTTGAATAACGTTCACAACTTAAGTTAAAGGTTGGGCACCTCTATCTTGATAAAGTTGTAGAATTCTTTTACTAGCATTTGAGTGGGATCAAATGAGTTATGATGAGTCTAAAATCATCAAAAGGTTTTCGAGTAAAAGAATCTAGTGCACTGGGTGCATTGAACATGATCACAATGAAATACTTTATCTAGAACTGTCACTAGATATAAGTTTTTTCATTATTAGGACAATCGGAGAGTCGATCTTAATCCTGAGATAAATGATGGACTTATGGTTGCAAGTGTTATCATTTGAGCTATCAATGAGTACGATTATATAGCATAGTCTATCCTCGATAGCTTGGTGGTATTCATTTGTTAATCGATAAATGACTTCATTTATAGATATGGACATCGTGGCTCCATTTATTAAATGAGAGTATAATATCATCATATGGATGTTTTGAGGTATTAGGATATTAAATCTCAACGTTGAGTTTTCAATAATGATTATTGAAGACATGGCTTCTGGACAAGTCAAAATATCCAAGTTCAAAGTGTGGTCATATGAGGAAATATGGTAACTTGGAGAGCTATAGGCGATCTATGAGCTCTTGGCGATTACTGATATTATTCACGAGGATACACCATCTCCTATAAGATTGTCTAGGGTATGAATGAGAAAAAATCTCTTTATTCTATCTTTATTTAAGAGTTCAATTTTAGCTCTTTAGTGGAATGAGTTAAAATTAATTGATCGGACCTAAGTGAATCATTTGTTGATTGTGATTAGGTTATGTCTATTGAAGCTTAAATTTAGATAGCCCGCCAAGATCCACAATCCACACGTACTTGCATGGATCACTTGATATATTCTACCGGACCAATTTATGGGTCCATCTAGAATTGCATTTAATATATTAAGAATATAATATGTATATTATTTATTTAATGGGCTGCTCTATTATATTAATATATTAAAAGGAGATATGTGGGCTTGTTTCTTTTAGTAAGAATAAGTCTGGTTCATATGTGAGCTTTTATTTAAAGTCTAATGGATTAAATAAAATAAGAAAAATAATATTAGACCCATATATATATGGTGTGGGCGGCAAGGCTAATAAAATAGCCCAAGATATTATTTTATTTTATTATTTTGATTAAATGGAAATTAATTAATTAATTAATTAATTAATTAATAGTTTAAATCAAAATCTTTTCCTGATCAGTAAATAAAATACTATGTGTTGGATTAGGGTTAGAATTCTTTTAGGTGATAGGAGTCCTAATGTGGTAAGGATTAAGTCCACATACACTCCATACAACACAAAGAATTCAGCCACCCTAGTCATATAAGGGTTAGGATTCTTAAATTGATAGGAATTAGGGAAAAGCACAATTCCTTTTCAAGTAAGGAAATTGGCCAACCCTAGATTTCCTACACAAAGAATTCGGCCAACCCTATTTTGAGAAGGAGAAATTTCGGTCACCTTATAAATATAAGGTGATAAATTTCGGCCACAAAAGAAGCTTGAGTGAGAGAGATTTTTGTTTGCTTTGGAAAATAAAAATCTTACTCAATACACATAGAATTTCGGCCAAGAGAGAAAAAGAAAAATAAGTTCTCATTCTATAGTGCACTTGCAAGCCTTTAACATCAAAAGGTTTTGTGCACACTTTCGATTTAGGGTTACGCGAGTTCCAATCATATCGATTGTGAATTCAAAAGTAACCTGAATATTTTTCTAGGCTCTTGGTGTTTTGGGATTGAAGATCAGAATCAGAAGTTCCATACATCCATTCTCAGGTAAGCAATTCAAAGAAGAAAGGGAGACCACGCTCCTAGGTGATTCACGTACGTGCTAGGATTGAAGATCTTGCGGATTACCATCGACGTAAGTCAATCGGATCACGCAACAAGATGTATTTAACTCTAACCGTATATTTGTGTTTAATTAATTAAAGGGTTAAGGTTCAAATCTTTAGAAAAATTTTAAACTATATGAAAATCTACTTTTCGCCTTCCGCTGCGGTTTTAGTTAATTTTTTCCTACATATCGCATGTCTAACGTGGGTACGGGCAGATTTAAGTGTGGAATGGGAGGTAGAGGAGATAGGTATGGGAATAGAGGAGATAGGTATGGGAATATAGAAGATAGGTATAGAGAGAGGTTTGATAATAATTTGGGTAGTATAAAGGTGAAGATCACAACTTTCCAAGGTAAAACCGATCCTGAAGCTTATTTGGAGTGGGAGAAGAGAATAGAATTGGTGTTTGACTGCCATGACTATTCCGAATTGAAGAAAGTGAAGTTGGCTGCCATAGAATTCACTGATTATGTTATCGTTTGGTGGGAATCAACTGATTGTGAGTAGGAGACGGAATGGAGAAAGGCCTATTGAGACTTGGGAGGAGATGAAAGCTGTCATGAGGAAGTGTTTCATTCCAAGTCACTATTATAGGGGGTTGTTTCAAAAATTACAAACTCTTACTCAAGGGTCTAATTGTGTTGAAGACTACTACAAGGAAATGGAGATATCCATGATTCGAGCTGATGTAGAGGAGGACCGAGAGGCTACTATGGCTAGGTTCTTAAGTGGACTACACCGAGACATTGCAAATGTAGTGGAGTTGCAACATTATCTTGAATTGACTGATATGGTACACATGGCCATTAAGGTGGAACAACAGTTGAAGAGGAAGAGTTCCATATGGGTTGGGCAAAATTCTGGTTCTTCATCATCATGGAAACCGAATTGGAGCAAAAGGGATGACCCGCCTAGTTTCAAGGCCAAGATCGAACCTTCCAAAGATCATAAGGCCTGAGACACATTAAATCAACGTAAATCAGATTCTCAACCTTCTAGAAACCGTGACATTAAGTGCTTTAAGTGTTTGGGAGCAGGTCATATTGCATCTCAATGCCCAAAAAAGAGAGTAATAGTTTTGAAGGATGATGGTGATATCGAATTTGAGGGTGTATCTGATGGTGAGTCCATGCCACCTTTGGAGGATGCAAGTGACATTGAATATCTGGTGGATGGAGAGCTTTTGATGGCAAGAAGAGCTCTAAGTGCTCAAGCCAAGGAAGGTGATGAGATACAACGTGACAACATATTTACACCCGCTGCCATGTTAATGATAAGGTATGTAGTTTGTTCATTGATGGGGGATGTGGCTAGCACTAGTTTTGTTGAGAAACTGAATTTGGCCACTTTGAAGCACCCAAAACCTTATAAGCTACAATGGTTAAATAATATTGGGGAAATCAAGGTGACTAAATAGGTGTTGGTGTCTTTTTCAATTGGAAAGTACAAAGATGAAGTCCTTTGTGATGTGGTACCAATGAATGCGTGCCATCTCCTTTTAGGGAGGCCATGGATGTTTGATAGAGATGTGACTCATGATGGATATACCAATAGATACTCCTTTGTACTCAATAAAAAGACAATCACTCTTGTACCTTTAACCCCAAGACAAATGTATGAAGATCAAGTGAGGTTAAAAAAAGAGAGAGATGTAAAAAAGGAGAGTGAGAGTTCAAAAGAAAAAGAGTCTGAAATAGCAAAAAAAAGAAAGAAAAAAGGTGAAAAAGAAAAAGTGGATGATGAGAAAAAAAAAGACAAAAAACAAGTGAGCTTTTATACAAGAGAGTGAAATCAAAAAACTTTGTTTTCAAATCAGCCAATGATTGTACTTTTGTACAAAGAGGCTTGTTTTAGTACTAATGAAATTAACCCTTCCTTGCCTAGTGTTGTTGCTTCTCTTTTGCAGGACTTTGATGAAGTGTTTCCCGAAGAGATTGTTAGGATTATGCTCAATAGCAAGAGTGTAATATTGTAATTAACAATCTTTTCATATGAATAAAGTGTTTTCTGATTCTTACAAATACTTATAGCATTTATTATTATAATTGTCAAGGTAAATAATCATAAGGTCAAAAGACTATGAGAAATGAAGAATTGTTCATACATCCGGATATGTGTGAGGTAGACACAATTCTTTAGTTAGTCTTGAATAACGTTCACAACTTAAGTTAAAGGTTGGGTACCTCTATCTTGATAAAGTTGTAAAATTCTTTTACTAGCATTTGAGTGGGATCAAATGAGTTATGATGAGTCTAAAATCATCGAAAGGTTTTCGAGTAAAAGAATCTAGTGCACTGGGTGCATTGAACATGATCACAATGAAATACTTTATCTAGAACCGTCACTAGATATACGTATTTTCATTATTAGGACAATCGGAGAGTCGATCTTAATCCTGAGATAAATGATGGACTTATGGTTGCAAGTGTTATCATTTGAGCTATCAATGAGTACGATTATACAGCATAGTCTATCCTCGATAGTTTGGTGGTATTCATTTGTTAATCGATAGATGACTTCATTTATAGATATGGACATCGTGGCTCCATTTATTAAATGAGAGTATAATATCATCATATGGATGTTTTGAGGTTTTGGATATTAAATCTCAACGTTGAGTTTTCAATAATGATTATTGAAAACATGGCTTTTAGACAAGTCAAAATATCCAAGTTCAAAGTGTGGTCATATGAGGAAATATGGTAACTTGGAGAGCTATAGGCGGTCTATGAGCTCTTGGCGATTACTGATATTATTCACGAGGATACACTATCTCCTATAAGATTGTCTAGGGTATGAATGAGAAAAATCTCTTTATTATATCTTTATTTAAGAGTTCAATTTTAGCTCTTTAGTGGAATGAGTTAAAATTAATAGATCGGACCTAAATGAATCATTTGTTGATTGTGATTAGGTTATGTCTATTGAAGCTTAAATTTAGATAGCCCGCCAAGATCCACAATCCACACGTACTTGCATGGATCACTTGATATATTCTACCGGACCAATTTATAGGTCCATCTAGAATTGCATTTAATATATTAAGAATATAATATGTTTATTATTTATTTAATGGGCTGCTCTATTATATTAATATATTAAAAGGAGACATGTGGGCTTGTTTCTTTTAGTAAGAATAAGTCTGGTTCACAAGTGGGCTTTTATTTAAAGTCTAATGGATTAAATAAAATAAGAAAAATAATATTAGGCCCATATATATTTGGTGTGGGCGGCAAGGCTAATAAAATAGCCCAAGATATTATTTTATTTTATTGTTTTGATTAAATGGAAATTAATTAATTATTTAATTAATTAATAGTTTAAATCAAAATCTTTTCATGATCAGTAAATAAAATACTATGTGTTGGATTAGGGTTAGAATTCTTTTAAGTGATAGGAGTCCAAATGTGGTAAGGATTAAGTCCACATACACTCCATACTACACAAAGAATTCGGCCACCCTAGTCCTATAAGGGTTAGGATTCTTAAATTGATAGGAATTAGGGAAAAGCACAATTCCTTTTCAAGTAAGGAAATTGGCCAACCCTAGATTTCCTACACAAAGAATTTGGCCAACCCTATTTTGAGAAGAAGAAATTTCGGTCACCTTATAAATATAAGGTGATAAATTTCGGCCACCAAGAAGCTTGAGTGAGAGAGATTTTTGTTTGTTTTGAAAAAAAAAAATCTTACTCAATAAACATAGAATTTCGGCCAAGAGAGAAAAAAAAAAATAAGTTCTCATTCGATAGTGCACTTGCAAGCCTTTAACATCAAAAGGTTTTGTGCACACTTTCGATTTAGGGTTACGCGAGTTCCAATCATATCGATTGTGAATTCAAAAGTGACCGGAACTATTTTTCTAGGCTCTTAGTGTTTTGGGATTGAAGATCAGGATCAGAAGTTTCATACATCCATTCTCAGGTAAGCAATTCAAAGAAAAAAGGGAGACCACGCTCCTAGGTGATTCACGTACGTCTTGCGGATTACCATCGACGTAAGTCAATCGGATCACGCGAACAGAGGTATTTAACTCTAACCATATATTTGTGTTTAATTAATTAAAGGGTTAAGTTTCAAATCTTTAGAAAAATTTTAAACTATACGAAAATCTACTTTTCACCTTCCGCTGCGGTTTTAGTTAATTTTTCCCTACAGAGATGCATATTGGTTTACCACCAATAAGAGGGATTGAGCACCAAATTAACTTTGTACCTGGAGCACCTATCCCGAATAGACCAACATACAGAAGTAATCCCGAGGAGACAAAGGAACTTCAAAGGCAGGTTAGTGAGCTCATAGAAAATAGGTATGTGCGTGAGCGCATGAGTCCTTGTGCGGTTCCCGTTTTGCTTGTGCCTAAGAAGGATGGAATATGGAGGATGTGCGTTGATTATCGTGCCATCAACAATATCACTGTAAAGTATCGCCATCCTATTCCTAGATTAGATGATATGCATGACGAATTGCATGGTTCTATTGTTTTTACTAAAATTGATCTTAAAAGTGGATATCATCAAATTAGGATGAAAGAAGGTGATGAGTGGAAAACTGCTTTCAAAACAAAATATGGTTTAAATGATTGGTTAGTTATGCCTTTTGGATTAACTAATGCAACAAGTACTTTCATGAGATTAATGAACCATGTTTTGCGTGCTTTTATTGGAAAATTTGTGGTTGTTTACTTTGATGACATTCTGATTTATAGCAAAAACTTGGATGCGCATATTGAACATTTAAAACTTGTTTTAGGTGTTTTAAGAACATAAAAGTTGTTTGCTAATCTCAAAAAGTGTACCTTTTGCACCAATAAACTTGTATTTCTAGGTTTTGTTGTTAGTGCTAAGGGGATTGGGGTTGATGAAGAAAAGGTTAAGGCAATTAAGGAGTGGCCGAAACCTACAAATGTGGGACAAGTGAGAAGTTTTCATGGGATGGCTAGTTTTATAGGAGGTTTGTGAAGATTTTAGTAGTTTGGCCGCACCTTTAACTGAAGTTATCAAAAAGAATGTGGGTTTTAAGAGGGGTAATGAATAAGAAAAAGCATTTAACTTGATTAAGGAAAAATTAACTAATGCACCTTTGATTGATTTGCCTGACTTTGCTAAAGTTTTTAAGATTGAGTGTGATGCTTCAGGAATAGGTATTGGAGCTGTTCTAATACAAGATGGACGTCCCATTGCATTTTTTAGTGAGAAGATAAGTGGAGCAGCCTTGAATTATCCTACCTATGACAAGGAGATGTATCTTTGATTAGGGCATTGGAAACTTGGCAACACTATCTTTGGCCGAAAGAATTTGTGATTCACACGGATCATGAGTCGTTGAAGCATATAAAGAGGCAACACAAGCTAAATAAGCGGCATTCCAAGTGGGTGGAGTTCATTGAAACATTTCCATATGTAATCAAGTACAAAAAAGGTAAGGATAACGTGGTCGGTGACGCTCTGTCTAGAAGGTATGTTATACTTTCTACTTTGGATGCTAGATTGTTTGGTTTTAACTACATTAAAGAATTGTATATGGAAGATTCTGATTTTGGCAATGTATTCAATGCATGTGAAAAGGTTGCATATGGCAAGTTTTATAGGCATGATGGATTTTTGTTTAGAGAAACTAAATTATGTGTGCCTAAGAGTTCTTTGCGTGAATTGCTTGTTAGAGAATCTCATGTGGGAGGTTTGATGGGGCATTTTGGTATAGCCAAGACCCTAGATGTTTTGCATGAATATTTTTTTTGGCCTCATATGAAACGTAATGTAGAAAGAATCTGTGAGAAATGCATTACATGTAGACAAGCTAAGTCTAGGATTAAGCCTCATGGATTGTATACTCCTTTGCCTATACCTAGTTGACCTTGGATTGATATTTCTATGGATTTTGTGTTGGGATTGCCTAGGTCAAAAAGGGGTAAGGATTCTATATATGTGGTTGTTGATAGGTTTTCTAAAATGGCACATTTCATTCCTTGTCATAAAACTGATGATGCATCACATATTGCTGATTTGTTTTTCAAAGAGATTGTGAGATTGCATGGCATGCCTAAGACCATTGTTTCGGATAGAGATGTTAATTTCTTAAGCTACTTTTGGAAGACTTTGTGGGGTAAGTTAGGAACTAAACTTTTATTTTCTACTACTTGTCATCCACAAACTGATGGTCAAATTGAAGTAGTTAATAGGACTTTATCTGCCTTGTTGCATGCTATAATACAAAAGAACTTGAAAACATGGGAGGATTGTTTGCCGTATGTAGAGTTTGCTTATAATAGGAGTGTGCATTCTGCTACTCATTTTTTACCTTTTGAAATTGTGTATGGTTTTAACCCATTGACTCCTTTGGATTTAATTCCTTTACCTGTGAATGAGCATATATTAACTTGGATGGGAAGAAAAATGCAGATTATGTTAAGAAAATCCATGAAAAGACTCGGCAAAACATAGAGAGGAGAATTGAGCAATATGCCAACCATGCAAATAAAGGGCGTATGAAAGTTGTGTTTGAGCCTGGTGATTGGGTGTGGTTGCATATGAGAAAAGAACTGTTTCCAGTTTAGCGGCGTTCTAAACTACTTCCACTGGGAGATGGCCTATTTCAAGTGATTGAAAGGATCAATGACAACGCCTACAAGCTAGACCTTCCAGGTGAGTATAATGTTAGTGTAAGCTTTAATGTTTCTGATTTGTCTCTTTTTGATATAGGTGACGATTTGAGGACAAATCCTTTTCAAGAGGGAGGGAATGATGAGAATAAGGGAGCTGCACCAAGGGATCCATTGCATGTTCCGGTTGGGCCAATAACAAAGGCAAAGGCTAAAAGATTCAAATAAGCACTCAATAGCCTGATTCAAGATACTTGGGCTGATGTTGGATTGTTGAAGTCCAAGATAAGCCCACATGAAGACTAAGGCTTAATTAACATCATCAAGACAATTGATTCAGCTGAATAAGAGAAGAGTTTGGGCATGTGGCACAACATGTGCGGCGTATGGTTGGAGGAAATCCCTATTTTAGCATTTTTCCTATTTTATTTTCCAAAGAATAAGAGTTAATTTATTTCCCAAATTAAGGGGCTGATTTGTTTCCAGATTTAGCCTTCCAAATAGGGAACAAGTCAATAGTTGCTTATTTTGGTCTTTTATTTTCTTTCCCGTTTGTAAGGCAATTATTGCCCAATTTAGTTTTCTGATTGTAAGGCCATAATGGCCGAATATCTTGTTTCCTTTCTTTTCGATTAGGGTTTTAGTATAAGGAACCAACTGATGTAATTTTCGGTAGACTTGATTTTGAATGAAAAATAGAGAGAATTTTCTCTTTGGTTCCGAAAATTGACTTATCACTCACCTTTCTTTCTTGTTCTTGAGTGTGGCGTCTTTCACTTTCTTGATACCGTCGGTTCTTATCTCATTATAGATAATGGGTCACGGTCCTATATTGTTCTTGCTTATAAAGTTGAATCTAAAAAACGATCCTTGCTACCATATATTGGTTCCGGGGTTTCACTATTCTTGGTGAGGAGAAATCAGGTACAGTATCTCCATTTATTGGGAAGAGAGACACCACACCAGAGTCGATCAGGACCGCTGAAGAAATCAAACGGCTAGGGTCATTCCTAGAAACTGCCTTGACTACATGAGAAAGCTGCAGAGGACTTCTTGGTAGACAGCTTCATCCTTGCACGATAAGTGGCGAAAGCAATGATGGCGGCCAGCTATTATTCCCACATACACACTGATTTCCACACCCCCACTACACATCAGTTACTGTAGCATTTATTGTAGGATTTCTCGGTCTCGTTGCAACAGTAAAAGGAAATTGAGTGGGGGTAAGTGAAATTGAACTGGGTAAAATCCTCTGTGTGGTTACCAAACCAAGCCTCCAACGCTTAGAAGGCATTCTAAACATTCAAGTCTGGAGGGATTACTATTAACTATCGAAAATAGTCGAGAAATCAAAGAAGCACTTTTCTATGTATATCACAGTAGAACCAGGACCGGTCCTAGAAATTCCTGATCCATTAAGAATCGTTCTGGTCCCGATACAATCAGTACTAGTGCAAGCCCACCTTTTCCTCCAATATTGGTCCCCAGTCAATTTTGGGATTCTCGGTACAACCGAGGTCGATCACTGCGATATGATGACCCTGCCTCTCCATTCTTGTCCCTCAAAGCGGTCCATCCAGGCGGAGGGCGATCCTTAGGAATGAAGAACTCCCTAAGAATCCCAAACTACTCCAAGGGAACCAAGACGCCCTAAACATTGAAGAACATTCTAGAATCACCACCAAGATCACTAGAGGACCAGTCAAGGGCTGATCCAAGCCTCAGGAAGTGAACCAGCTCGGCCAAAGAAGAAACCATAGCAAAAGATAGTTAGTGGTTGGGCATTAAATTCACCCAATTATCAAAGGAAAAGAAGGGCAGTGATCAACGGCCATGATCGCTCTTCATTGCTCAACACCGACAACCCTATGGCGGTCCATTTCAGCCCTACCTGATGTCAACTCCAGCCATCACCAAAAGGGAACCTGAGTTCCAGCAGGCAGAATGGATGCAAAAAGGCTCCTAGACAGAGAAGGGAAATTATGGGAGAAAGTGCCTGACAGATACAACGTGACAGACGCTAACATTGTCCCCCAACACGCCACACTTGTGAAAGTGACATCTCCAACCAACTCTAGCGCCTCTAGCCAGCTAGAATCGAGGGAAATGCCACATAATCATATATGGGGAACCTATATGGACACTTGGGCATAGATGGAACCATCCTAACTCTCTGGGGTGTGTGCCACGCCAGTGCCCAATATAAAGGATCGATAAAGATTCCCTAATGGTTGTCCCGCCTAGAAGAGAAGTCTCAAACCTACCCACTTAACCCCCTAGTCAGCACTAGGGCACAGCTGGAGCAATAACATCCCTCTAGGGCATGTGCCACTATGGGCCAAGTGTAAAAGAATGGTAATGATCGTGCCAAGGACTCCCACATAGGAGGATCCTCCTTACCTACCACATCCAATACACTATAAATACCCCAACTCAAAGAGAGTTGAGGGTTGGCATTTTGAGAGTGAAGAAGAGTATAGTTCTACTATAGAACGACTTATCTTGAATGAGAGACTCTTACTATGTAATTTTATACTATAGAATGACTGGTTTCATTAGTCGAAACCCCAATTGTACTGAGAGAGAGAGAGAGAAAGAGACCCTTTTAGGAGAAGTGTAATCAATTGAAATTGATAAATGAGAATCATGTGTAGCTCCTCTTTGTGTAAATACATGACCGATCCTTGACCACCATCAAACTGTCGACCTAATACACTAACTACATCCTTTTCTTGTGTCGTGACCGGAGTTATCACGACTGGTTCTAATACACCTGGGAACCAATCCTGGTTGACACCTAGCACCGCCTTGTCCTTTATAGCTAGGCAACCTCGCTATAGACGTCTAATCATGGATCTTGCACCATGCCTCTGACCGCGACCCGACTCGCTGGTCCATACCTGGGCCCCTTCGACCGTAGAGTACTGCTTCAGAAGGTCTAAGTGTTTTCTAGAAGTCAACACATGATATTTCGGGTAACAATAATCTTTAATTTTCCTACATTTTGGGTCCAGACGAAAGCTGTTTCCACATTAAATCCGATAACAAATGAGTTAGAACATGACTATATGTTAAGGGTGTTCATCCTAAAAAGTGTTGTAGGGGATGGGCTAGCTATTGCTCCTGATACTTTAGACGACTAGCAAGACCAGATAAATAAGCATAAGGTGGTTACTAATGTCATATTATAAGGTTGTAACAATATTGGCAATGATAATGTATATACTAATGTTGACATACATGATACAGAGGCATATAACCAACCCTCCCAAACCCGTTCATCATCCGGATGAGAGCTTAAGAGATTTGGTTGTCAAATTGTTTGACCATATTATGAATGAGATTAAGGCTATTGAGAGATGTTTGGCGAAGAGGATCAAAAATAATCATCATAAGGTTATGCAATATGTATGAGGTCGACGGGATGCACCACACATAGAGTGGCCCAGTTGGAATGTGGGGCAAGATGACTATTGTGTTGGGGTAGGTTACCTATAATTTTTATCATTATGTAGCTGCATCTTCCGGGCCATGATGTTGTGGACCACCGTCAATAACCCTCTTAGTACCACCTACTCCAGCATCAACACCCTATTCAGCTTCTTTAGAACCATCCCCTCCTTAGACAATAGTATCATCTGAACTATTATGTTGCACTGACATCCCCTCATCAGTATCACTATCGATAGAGTAACACCCAATATTATCTTCATTCAAAAAAGATGGTGGAATCCACTCTTCATTTATCCTTAAATTAATCGTAGGCTAAAAAGGAGCAGTATCATCTGATTTATGCTTGGGCTTGCGCTTGCAAGGTTTGTCATCATGTTCATCTCCATCGCCATCCACTCGTTTGACCGCATCAACGTATACCTCCAATATCGATGAATCATGAACCAGCGAAAACGTAAGATCTCTGTGACGTCTGAAATGAAGTTTTGTCTTACCCGACGGTAACTTAACCACTCCTTAAATAATAACGCTAGACATTTTTCTGTCAAGCTCAATTGATGCATATATCTTATCCACCGACTCATTGAATCGCAAGTTCTTTTCTACCATCTCGCTAAAAAGTTCACCACCTAAGTAGTTTACACCACCATTCCACCACCCTCCGTAAAGAATTGCAATTCCATTCATACTTCCTAAAATGAATTATACAAATCAAATTTGAAGAAATTTGAAAAAACGTAACAAATTAACGATAATAAGTGAAAACATGATGTTTCACGTTTGAAAGTGAAATATCGTTTCGAACTTTCTATGTTACATTTTTAAATGTAAACTTTCTATGTTTCACTATCAAATGCAAGCTTTCGAGTTTCACTTTCAAAATTGAAATATGTTTCACTTTCAAAATTGAAATATGTTTCACTTAAAGTGAACATAAGTGAATGTTTCACTTTCGGAAACAAATATTTTACACTTAAAGTGAAACATTAGAAGATGATATCAGAATATGTTTCACTTTAAATGACACATTTTCTTATATTTTTCACTTTAAGTGAAACATCTTCACTCTCCAACACAAATTGTGTGTCACGTTGGAGAGTGAAACACCCAACATGACACATTACATTACGAGTTCATGAAAAAAAGTTTGAAAGAAAAAAATTCAACTCTTTTCTCTATCAAAAACTTAAATTTTCAGATAATTGGAAGTAAAACTAGCAACATAAACATGAAACAAAGGAAAAAAACCGGAAATTTTACATACCTTGTAATAGGTCATAAATATGTCAATTACAAAATCAACTATATCTCATTCAGCTTTTTTTTTGTCGATTTCTAGCAAAGATTTTTGATACTGATTTCTCGATAAGAAAACATCGTTTGATAACAACAAAATGAGGATTTTGTATAGTAGGATTTTGATTCTTGACAGAAGGGTTGAAGAAAAGGTTTTCGAATGTAGTAGGTTTTCACCGATTTTGTGCAGTAGGATGAAGAAAAGGTAAAGAAGGGTAATAATATAATTGGATGTTTGTTTGGTGAAAAGAAATTAATATGAATGGTTAGAAACAATAATTTTATGGAAGAAGGTTAAAAACAATAATCAATAGCTTAAATGGATCGTTGTTGGCAATTTCCACTAAACGTTTTTAAGAGTTTGTATCAAACCTAGGGGTGGGCAAAAAACCAATAAATCGAACCGAACTGATCCAATCGGTTTTTTTCCGGTTTTCTTATGTTGACTATTTCAGTTCGGTTCATTTTTTTGAAAACCGATTAGATCGGTTTTTTTTTCCGGTTCGTTATCCCAAACCAAAAAACCGAACCGAGATCCAACATATATAAAAAAAAAACCTTAGTTTAATGTTTAATAGTCCATGAAATTATAAAACTATGAAAGTGTGTCGCGTTATATTTTTTTTCTTAGTGTTTTTTATTAATATTATTTTAAACTAGTATTTTCAATTTGTTCAAGCCCATAATTTAATTTGGTCCAAAGCCCAAAATAATTAAAATATGAAAATATGTGTAATAATTAAAGCCCAAGAATTTGGTCAAGTTGTACCAAAACCGAAAAAACTGAACCGAACAGAACCGGTCCAATTCAATCGGTTTTTGATCGGTTCACAATTGTTAAGTTGATTGGATCAGTTTACTTTTTCAAAAACCGAACATTATCTGTTTTTTATCGGTTCACTCGAAAAGTGAACCAATTCATTAAACGCTCGCCCCTAATCAAACCAGTTATTTTATTATCAAATTGCTCAATTCTTATGATATTTATGTAGTGTATGTTTGAGTTTACATGCCATATGTTTTCGGCATATTGAAATAACAGATTGGAATTGAAAATGATGAGGTAATTGGATTTTATATCTGACCAAATTGCACAAACTTAACCTGATGTAAAGCAGGAAATTGCTTGGCGGTTCGCACTATTATTTATGAGCAATCGGTTGGCGCCACGTGGTGGGAGTGGTAATAATAAATTTTCTTTAATTTGCTCTTATTTCCACTTCTAGTCTTCCTTCCTTCCTTCCATTCCTCTTTTTCAGTTCCAAATTCTCCAGGTTTTTCTGTGACTTTTTCACCTGCCTTACCAACAATTCATTTATTCTTCAGTCTTCACTCAACAATTATATATAAACTAGTTTGGCGCTATGATCCTAAGTTTCCGCTTTATTTTCTCTACAAGTAGAAGTTCTTTTTCTTTCTTTTTTGGCTTCTGTTTCAATTGCATATTCTTGGCTTGGTGAATGGTGATGGCTTTTCAGATTCAGACATGGACGTTGTGTGGTTTGATAGGAGCTTTTATTGACCTTGTTATTGCTTATTACTTGCTATGTGGATCAGCTTTTGCATTTTTGGCTTCCAAATTTGGAATCTATTTGCCATGTCCTTGCACTGGGCTTCTTGGGTACCAGAACAGCTATATATGTTGGCATAAACTGCTTGTTGATGAGCCAATAAGAAAGATCTCTTCTGTTCAGATGTTGATTAAGAGCAAATTCCCTTTTGATTTGATTTGGTTTAAACACCAACCTCGCAATTCTTGTAATGAGGTTCTTGAACTGGAGAATAATGAAGCCTCTTCCAGTTCATTTTCAACTCATAACTTGGCTGCTGATAGAGAAAGTGGGTTTGATGCTAAGGGGAAGAAGATTGTGAACCAGAAGCAAAAATATGGTATTCGTCGCAGGAAGAGATCTACTCTTGGATACAGAAAATTCCAATCGCAATTGGTTTCCTATGGGAGTGATTGGATAGAGGATGGTCTTCCAGGTAAGTAAGAGAATTACCTAAACTTGTTTTATTTTAAATTTCAGCTGTTAGTTTTTGTTTAATTATATTATTGGATCGTATACTTTGTCTTATTAATAGAAACTTTAACTACAAAGTCAAATGTCAATGTGTTGGAAGAATTGGGTTGATAAATTAATACTATTGTTCTTGTCCATGGACTTAACCCGTTTTAGATAATCAAAATGCTGCAAATGCCCTTGACTTTGGTGAAACAACATGGCCCAATTTTGAGAAAAATGAAGTCAAAGACAGTGGTTCATCTTCCATTGAGAAATTTGTTTGCAAATATCAAGACAATGATATAAGTGATGTCAGAATGTTGGAAGAAGCACTTGAAATGGAGAAAGCTGCTTGTGCTGTCCTTCACTCAGAGTTAGAGAAAGAGAGAGCTGCAGCCGCGACTGCTGCTGATGAAGCTATGGCCATGATATTGCGTCTGCAAGAAGATAAGGCCTTGATAGAAATGGAAGCAAGGCAATATCACTGCATGATAGAAGAAAATTTTGCTTACCAGGAAGAAGAGATGAACATCCTAAAAGAGATTCTTGTAAGGAGGGAGAAGGAGAATCATTTTCTCGAGAAAGAAGTTGAAGCTTATAGGCAGATGAAGAGTTTAGGGAACGTGCAGTCTGACAGTGAATGGGGACAAAAGCCTTTACGTTCACTTGATTGGAATGAGGATCCCCCACTGGTGCTGCAGGATATTGAGAATATTAAATCAGCCAGTAAGAACAAAGCGGAAAATAATGCAAGCTTGTCTTCCACTTACAAGGCTTCATCTTCTGGGGCACCCCAAACTTTTAGTGACATTAAGAACAATCTTTCATATTGTGGAAACGAGCTCAAGAAAGATAATGAACCTGGGACTGAAGTCTGTAGCAATCTGCATAGTTGCATGCCTGATTCAGAGCCAATTGTTTATGATGTTCATGTCATTGATGATAAAACAAAACTTAAGGAGGAAAGTGGTAATGGTAGTGGACTTTCAAATTGTGCTGCTACTGAATTTGGGATCTTGAACGGTGAGGTATCAAGTGCGAGTAGAGCAGAAACCAATCAGCACAATCACAGAAGTAGTTTTGAAATGGAAAATAGGGTGCCTGTGTTAAGTAATTCGCAAAGTAAAAACTTGCCTTCAGACTCAGCTAGGAGTTCTTCACCTGCAGCCAATTGTGAAAGGTTGAAGATTGACACTGAAATTGAATTTCTCAGAGAAAGACTAAGAAGAGTGCAAGAAGGAAAAGAGAAGTTGATTTTCCCCACAGAGCACAGGGATAGTGTAAATGCTCAATTGAAACTTGTGGAGGAGATAGTGAACCAGCTTCAAGAGATTCAACAGCTAAGGGAGCCTGTGCGACAGGCTTCGTTACCCCCTAAAGCTTCGAAGGTATATTGTGAAAGTTTAATTGACTATTTACATTCGTATGAAATGTGTTATATGCTTATGATGTGCTTGTGTCATTGTCATTGTCATTTGTATCTTCTGTTTCTTTTTTCCCCATAAAACTTCATTTTTCAAGTAACAGAAACAGATATTGGATTTTATCCTGTATAACTAGTACAGAGAGACATAAATTGATGCTAGACGCAGGATCTATAAAAATTAAAATCCATCATCACCATGTAGTCCAATGAGAGTGGTTGCCCATTAAGTTATTGAAGTGTTGTCTTCATACAGCTGTTAGAGTTTAGGTTTGGTAACTTTGCTTTTATCCCAATAAGCTTTATTTAATTGTTCTCTACTTGTGGCATGTCACATGTGCATTGAACTTTCAAAACAATTTTGAGATTGACTTTCTAACTAACAATCCAATATAGCAGTGCTCTAGCAAACGCTAGGCGCTAGTCGGGCGGTAGCCTAGCGCCTAGCACCTAAGCGGACTAGACGGCGCCACCTAGGTGGTTGAATTTTTTATTTTTTTATTGTCTAATATTTTTTACTTTACTTTTATTTTTTATTTTTTTTAATTGTATAATGTACTACCACCCGCCCTAATTAATGGTATCTGGATCCCAACATAGTCTTTTCAGAAACTTTCCCCATAAAATATATTTTATATTATTTTTTTTCTTTTCCTGATAAACCTCCATAATTGAATTCCAATTTTCAAGTGAAGTATTCAATTTTCAACACACACTATACACTATCTCTCATTCTCTCTATCGGTCTATCTCTCTCTTCAACGTTCAACTTCTTTTCAGTTTCCATATTTCAAAATTTTTTTTGCTTAATCTTAACTTCTTTTCTTGAACACATACACTCTATATCTCTCTCTTCATCCCTCTCTTCAAAGTAGACTCATCTTTTTTATTTTCTTCTGAAACTTATCTTCATCTTCATCTTCTTTTTCTTATCGGTTCTCGCTTCTTAGGTCTCAAACATGTGTTTTTTTTTCTGCCGTGAATGGTGTTGGATCTGGATACCGGGCACATGGGTTTTATTCTCCGGTGCCTCCTGAAGCTTCCGGTCGGAGTGGTGATGACCCACTTGCCGGCAGCGACAACTTTTCAGAGCGGTTTGACCGGTCAAACGACTTCTGTCGACGGCGAGTTTTGGAACGACTAGGCGGAGTCAATGACTTTGACTCCAATTAGCCCGATTTTTCGGCCAAATCCGTCGATTTTTCCGGCTAAATCGGTCGATTTTTTTTCGGGCTGCCTAATATGGCCAATTTGACCAAAACGGGACGTCTAGCGTCCGCCTAGCGTATGGGCGGCGCTTAGGCAGCCGATTTTTCCGCTTTTTCGAACACTGCAATATAGATCTTGAACTGAGTCTTGGATCATCTGATAGCTACTTAATTACAATGGATGCATATGTAGCAGCAGAAAATGAATTATGAATTGAGTTTTGTCTCCTTGAAGACCATCTTTTTTCATTTTGAAATTCGTAATTAGAATGGTATATATATATGGCAATATGATATTGTATCTTTGGAAAGTCTGAACACCTATACTCTCTTAATGAATGTCATGATCATAACCAAATGCAGGGTAAGTGCGGTTTATATTCCTTTCACAATAATATAATCACTGCTTCCTTAATTCTCAGGTGAGCTTGAAGAAACGACGCTGCCGTAGTGCATCTTTGGAAATCCATGAAATTAGTTCCTGAACCAAATTGGGAAGATGTTTGATTGTGCAGAATTGAGGAGGGTTGTCTTGCTTATCATGCAGATGACAGCAAGAAAAATTGTACATAAATTCTGTGAATTCCATGCTGTAGTTGTAGTCTGCTGCCTGACGGTGAATGCAACTATTCTTAGAATAAAATATTATTTCGAATAGATTAAAATAGCTTCCAAGTTTTTCTGTTATGATTTTTTTTTAAATAATAATAATAAATAAACAGAAAGAAGAGCAACTTGATGGATCATAAGCCATCATTCTTCTCTTTCGGTTTGGGGTTTTTTTGACCAAACGGGGAGCAGATGGATATAATTATTGTTTAGATAAAGAATACTGTTGTTGTTTTTTTTTTTTTTTTTTTTTACTTTAATAAAGATTAGTTTTGTTGTCACAAGGGAGTAAATGTTTCTACATAAGTGATACCCCTGGGAGAATTTGAAAAACTCTATGGGCATGTTTAGGGATGGCAACGGGTCGGGTTCAGGCGGGTTTTGTAAAATCCAAATCTGTACCCTCGAAAATTTTTCACACCCACGTTCGCCCATGAACCTATGAAAATAAATGGGTTTGGGTTTCACTCGTAGGTTTTGTGGGCACTCGCACCCACCTATGAACCCGTGAAACAAAGCGGGTCTATGGGTCACACCCGTAAACCCGTAATTTGTTTTTTTAATAATATTTTTATTCTATTATGTAAATGTTTCCACATAAGTGATACCCTGGGAGAATTTGAAAACTCTATGGGTATGTTTAGGGATGGCAAAGGGTCGGGTTTTGTAAAATCCAAACGCGTACCCTCGAAAATTTTCCTCACCTATGCTCGTCTGTGAACCCGTGAAAATAAACGGGTTCTGGTTTCACCTGCGGGTTTATGGGGCACCCATACCCACCTATGAACCCGTGAAACATAGCGGGTCCACGGGTCACACATGTAGCCCATAAACCCATACATTTTTTTAATAATATTTCTATATTATTTAAATATATGAAATATTATAATTTTAAAGATCGTAAACTCTTCTCATTTCAAATGTATTTCTTAGTTAAAACAAGAGGCAAAACACATTATATATATATATATATATATATATATATATATATATATAGCTAATGGTTGAACCTTGAACTCTTGTTTTTTTAATGTGGGACTTTTAAAAGCCCCACGTTGAAAAAACAAGAGTGCAATATTCAACTTTGTTTATATATAAATGAGAGTTGAGAATTTTAATTCTCAAACTTAGGAGTGAAATTTTTATATTTTATTCTCTAGATGGTTAAAAGTTTCCATTAGAGTTTAAATTTATAATATTTTAAATAATAAATATTGTATTATATATTTTTATTTACACGGGGATTCGTTTATCCAACCTGCACCCATACTCGAACTCGTGTTTTTATTTACACGGGTTCGCGAGTCGTAAATTCACCACCCGAACCCGACAGGGTCGAGTTCGGGCGGATGCCCACGGCCCATCGGTGTGTGGATCAAATTGCCATCCCTAGACATGTTTGTTATCCCATATTTGTGGTCTACATGGGAAACTGATGTTTGAGTCCCGTCACAAAGGTTGGGACAATATTATCCCAACTTTTTTTAAGCATTTGTTTCTTTTTTCCTTTTTAATTAAATTATATATATATATATATATATATATTGTTTTAATATATTTTATTCTAACATTAAATTTGTTTTAATATCAATTAAAAAATAAATGTTATTTTATTTTAAACCACTGTTAAATAATTTGTTTTAATCAAATTTAATTTAAAATATTTAAAATAATTTTATTTTTCTTTTCTTTGAATTGATTTAAAATGATTTTATTTATTTAAAAATTAATTTGATACTGACCATTCACAAAAGGTAATTATTTTTTTTATCCAATCTCATGTTATACCAAACAAAATACGGTATTATTTTATTCCAATCCTTAATGCATCAAACACAATATAATACTAATTTAGTCAAATCTATTTCAATCCAATCTCGTGCATTGAATGAGCCTTTTGAGAATTGATCAAAATCCAATGGGTCGTTTGCTTTTTCCCACCTAAAACTTAACGGGTCTGAATCATAATTATTAAGTTGTTTTGTTTGTTTTTTTAAGTGTTCAAAAAACTTAAAAATACAAAAAACAACTTAAAATGAAAAGTAAGAGGTCGTTTGTTTTTTCCACTTAAAACTTTATGGGTCTGAATCATAATTATTAAGTTATTTTGTTTGTTTTTTTAAGTCATCAAACAACTTAAAAATACCAAAAAACAACTTAAAATAAAAAGTAAAAAATCCTGACTTTTAACTTAATTGCAAATCACTGAATTGCATTAAATGCAATCCAAAATCTTTCTTCCGATACTATCCCCCATATATAATATATTTCCAATTTCATCATAATTATATATGGTATAGAAATCTATATTTTATTATATTGTTTATTTTAAATAGCTTTAAAAATAAAAAAGAACTCTAATCACTTCTCATATTGGTGTTTAATATCAATACTTTATTATGATATTAGGGTGATGTATTTATATATATTTTCTTAGAGTGTTTTGCGTGAGTTTTCCTGCTGTCTTTTTTATTTTTTGAAAAAAAAACATTTTTTTTTCTTAGTAAAAATGAAGTTTATTTGTAATCGAAGCAGAAGATCATGATTATTTGTGTTCATATGTAATTATTATTTTTGGATTGTTTTAATTCCATATTATATGTATAATTGTTTAACATGGGTATAAATGTAAAATTATATAGTTTCAGACAATTTTACTTTTAAAAAAACAAACGTGTTGACAATACATTCAGATGTGAGGGAAAAAAAACAAACATGTCATTCAAGTTCCGATTTCAGTCTCTATTCAGTATTCAGAAAAATTCAGGACCGTTCAGTCTTCAGACAAAAAAAAACAAACGACCCCTAAAAAACCATGACTTTTCACTTAATTGCAAATTACTGAATTGGATTAAATGCATTCCAAAATCTTTTCTTCCGATACTATCCCCCATATATAACATATTTCCAATTTCATCATAATTATATATGGTATAGAAATCTTTATTTTAATATATTGCAAATAAAAAAGAACCTTAATCACTTCTCATATTGGTGTTTAATATCAATAATTTATTATGATATTATGGTGATGTATTTATATATTATTATTTTTTTAGAGTGTTTTGTGTGAGTTTTCATGTTGTTCCTTTTATTTTTTGAAAAAAAAAACCATTTCTTTTCTTAGTAAAAATGAAGTTTGTTTGTAATCGAAGAAGAAGATCATGATCATATGTTTTTATATATAATTATTATTTTTGGATTGTTTTTATTCCATATTATATGTATAATTGTTTAACATGGGTATAAATGTAAAATTACTTATTTTCAGACAATTTTACTTTTAAAAAACAAATGTGTTGACAATACATTCAGATGTGAGGAAAATAAAAAACAAATGTTATTCAAGTTCAGATTTCAGTCTCTATACAGTCTTTAGAAAAATTCAGATCTTTTCAATTTTCAAATAAAAAAACAAACGACCCCCAAATGTAATTTTGTATTATATGAATTAGGTTAAATCCAACTGTCATTAGTTTAAAACTTTTCTACCTGACTTTATTCCATCTATTTGATCCTAAAACAAAACTAGTTGTTTTCCAGATTTATCTATATCTCAAGGTTTTACTATAAAAAAATCTTTAAAATATTTTTTATTAAACATTATTAATGTGCTAAAGGCTCATTGGCAGCATTGGATTGTATTGTATTAGGATATATTATATTTAATACAAACCCGTGTTTGGTGATGGACTGTATTGTATTGTATTAAGGTATACCATGTTTAATATATGATTTATATTATATTGTATTATAAAAGGGTGCCAATCTTGTCACCCATCAATATGATTTGTACACCCATATTTTATTTAAAAAAAAATTAATTACAAAAGTATTCAAATACAAATGCATCAATAATGACAAATCACTTAAATTAAAAATAAATCAAATACTATGTATATCTAATTGATAAAGACTGATAAAGACCGGTGCTGCTCTATTCGTCCATGTGTATAGAGAAAGATATAGGTTTGCTAACATCCTTGCCAATTTGGGACCCTATTGGTCTGGGTTCTATGTTCTTTGAAGAACCCCCTCTTTAGGTTTTTGTTGATTTGGAGGATGATACTAAAGGTTTGGCTTATGCTAGACCTGTTTCTTCTGTTTTGTAGTTTTTTTTGTTGCTTTAGTGCTTTTGCCCCGCCTTCCAAAAAAATAAATATAAAAATAAAAATAAAAATAAAAATAAAAGAATAAAAAGCTTATGTTATAGATGTTGAGAACATCAACAACAGTGCATGAGCAATGAACTACGAAACTGGGAAATAGGTTTTGTTAACTATCACATTTGGCAACCTCTCCAAAGAAGCATTTTCCCCACTACTAGAAACCAAAACTGAAGTATGACCCGGTCCTGACGAGATCTGATCCCCGATTGAACCTGTTTCTGATAGCATCAGATCGCTAAGAGAGTCTGGTCTAGATCGGTACTCGACCCCCAGAAGTATTGGGTCCATGTGATAGGATCCGATCCTGGTAGAGCACGGTTCCCCAACTAGGGAGTAACCGATGATGAAAGAAGAAGCGATGCCCGACAGCCTCTCACTTTGCGTCGATCGCCACGAATGCCCTAATCAGGCTCCTAAGTTCTTAAAGAACTTTCTAGAATTCCAAATGCACCCTCAAAGCACTGGGTCAAAGCTAGGGCTGATGCAAGCTCAAGGGCAACACCACATGGAGAAAGGAGAAACCAGAGCAGCTAACAATGGGTGGTTGAGCAGTTAATGCAATGGCAGTAGACATGTAGAAGGAAAGATGACGAATCAACAGACGGGATCTTCCTGTAGCCGCCGCTGACCAATACTGGATCTCGTTCTAGCCAAGCCATAGTCAATGTCAACCGTCTCATACATGAAGGAGGAAGCGGTGTTTTTCAGCAAAATGGATGCAAAGAGTCCTTAGGCAGAGAATGGGAAGTTTGGAGAAGACTGTTTGACAAAAACGCTCTCGTCAACCCCTGCTTGCCACATACTCATTTTATACAGTTAGAGTGCATCTTGGGTTTATAAATTTGTTTTGATATTGCATACACGGCAAATGCTTGTCAAAAATGGTGCCTCTGCCGGGGATCATCGTATATACTTGTGATTAGGTTTAGCTCTAGTTTATTTTATTTACTATTTTAGTTTTCTTTTGTTTCTTTTTATTTCGTTTGCTATTTTTATTTATGTTTATTTCAGGATTATATGGAGTTCTATATGCAAAATTCAGGGTCATGCTACCAGCCAATGAGCATCTCATTCGAAGATGAGTTAAGACAGCTCATGCGAGATTCTCGTCATACAAATGAGCTAATTATAGCTTCTCAGCAGGCAACCGAGCAGAATTTCAACATCTATGAGTCAACTAGTTGGCCAGACCAAGCAATAGAATCCACTTACGAGGATAATATCATCAACTCCATCAGAGCAGCAAATCAAAGCTATAAGGAGCTCTCGCTTGAATTAAAGAAAGAAGAGCACTCTAAACCCCAAAACTCAACCAATAAGTATTGCCTCCATCTTGGAGTACCCAAACTAGTGCAAGCCTCAAATCTTGAAGAATAACGAAGTACAATGATGGAAGAGATGTGCAGAGAAATGATGGGGGCAGGGAAAGAGTTAATGGCTGATGACAATGATTTTTGTGATTATGTAAATTAAATCGAGCGTCACACAAATTATATGTAATTTACGATCATGTAAAAAATCGAAAAGAGCAAAAGAAGAATAAAGCAAGCAATATTTTACGTGGAAAATCCTAAAGGAAAAAAACCACTATTGCCGGCGACGGCGAGAAGAAAATCTAATATGAATAAGTTGTTACAAGCTTATTCTTACTTGCTCTCTATAATATTTGATGACTCTTGAACCCTTTTTGGGTGTTTTTAGGGCCTATTTATACATGCATGGACCCTTTATTCTTGGAGTGCAAGTAAAAGAAATGTGATAGCATCTCAGTAAAACTCTAACTTGTTGGAGTCGTGAAAATACACTCTAAGCGTGTGTCTACAACCTAGAGGGGGGGGGGGCTGGTGTGAATCGGTTGTTAATCGATTATTACCAATTTTTTGATTAGTCAATATTAATAATATAACCAAACATAAACAAACATACAAAATCAAGTAAAAGTGCGGAATATAAATAACACTTGATTTTTACGTGGAAACCCTTCAACAAGGGAAAAACCACGGGCTATCCTTCTAGCCACACACGATCCTCAAATCCATTATTGTAATGATGTTTACAACCTAGGTTGACCTTTAGTCACACCATTCTCGGTCACTAACCCACCACTACTACCCAACGGGCTTTTATAGTGAATCCTTGATCACTTTGCTTGCCAACCACACTTGGTTGCAAGACTTCACTTGCTTGTGCACTACACCTTGTAGTCACAAGACTTAACTCTCAAGAAGAGATTAACAACCTAAGTGAATATATGAATACTCAAAATACAAATAATGCTAGGCAACACTAAATGCTTATCTAGGGATTTAAAATGACACTAAGTGCAAATCCTAGATATCAATGTCTATATGAATGCTCATAAAGACCTAACTAGATATAGATATGCAAGTATAAAATCTAGTCATCAAAACAAAGCCATATCAACACATGTTGTCACATAAAATGGCAAGGACAATAAATGCAATTAACAAATGCAATCAATGAGTCCTAATTAGCTAGAGGGCATACATGTCCTAAACATTAGCTATCACAATACAAACCCCAAACATGTCATAACTTCAATTGATATACAATAAATATGAAGATTTGCTAACCTAAGCAATAAATGACATGTCTTGATAAGCCAGAACAATAAATGAGCAAGGATGTGAGTTCTACTTACCAAGTAAAGACATTAATGAAGACCCATGCTTGAATGATGCTCTATATGCAAGATGATGATGGGTTTTGGGGTTTGGAGAGTCAAGTAACAAAGCTTGAAGCTTTCTCTCTCATAAAAAATGGGTTCTTGAAGCTCTCTCTCTTGGAGTCACTTTCTCTCACTAAGGATGTATATTTCTGAGCTCTAGGTTAAATGGTGGAGAAGATGACATATATATAGGAGAAAAAATGAGCAGTCATGAAAAGACAAAAATGTCCAGTTCGGGTGACAGAGGCGACATGCAAGGCGACATGACCAAGTCGCCTCGTAAGTCGCCTAACACACTGGAAAGAAACACACGTAGCCTGAGGCGACATGTAAGGCGACATGCCCAAGTCGCCTATGAAGTCGCCTAACACACTGGAGGAAAATTACAAGACAAAGGCGACATTGGAGGCGACATGCACAAGTGGCCTTGCATGTCGCCTAACACACTGTGGGAAAAACTCAAGTGTAAGGCGACTTGTCAGGCGACATGCACAAGTGGCCTTGTATGTCTCCTAACCCACTGGGCAGCCCATCAACTCCAAAATGCAAGAAGTGTGTGTGTGTGTGTGTTCAATCATACATGCATGTCAATACAAATGCATAGAATGTGAGTGTGTGCAACTAAATCTCTTCAAGAGTTAAGGACAAGTGAACTACCTCTCTTTAAGCTCTTTAGGATAATCGGAAGCATGTCTTCGAGAACCTATGCTACCCGTTACATAAACATCCCCAATGTGATTTGTCATGAAACAAGCCAATCACAAAAGTGAGGTTCTTACAATCTCCCCCTTTGGCTATTTCATGACAAAATCACCACTCACAAAATAATCCTCACAAAACAAAAAAAATGAAGCTATTAGTCAACAAAATATATTCTACGTTACAAAAGAGAAACCTAGGATCTAAGTCTTCAAGGGCATCAATCTCTTTGTAGATCATCATACCTATACACAATAGCAAGAAAGCACTTTCCAAGAACAAGTGCATATGAGGTGAACAAATACAAAAGGCAATTGCACTCAATAAAGCAATATAATGAAGCTATTGGTCAACAAAATATATTCTACGTTATAATAAGAGAAACCTAGGATCTAAGTCTTCAAGGGCATCAATCTCTTCGTAAATCATCATACCTACACACAATAGCAAGAAAGCACTTTCCAAGAACAAGTGCATGTGAGGTGAACAAATACAAAAGGCAATTGCACTCAATAAAGCAATATAAAGAAATGCATGTGCAATGCTCCCCCTAAATGGTTACTCTCTCTCAAGGCTTCTCCCCCAAATCATAACCAATGCTCCCCCTATATCTCTCAAGACTTTTCTCCCCCTTTTTTGTCATGAGATAGGCAAAGGAGCTCCCCCTATCAGGTTGTTTTAGCAAAGAGAGATATTTACACAAAAGATGATTGCATAATCATGTACATAAACTTTATGCAACTTAAATAATTGAGAGAGATTCAAAGAGTTTTATTTAAAAGAAAAAAAAATGTGTGAAATTGTTGCTTTGCATGCAAGACATATAGCATTCAAGTTCAAGCAATGGTATTTGGCAAAGCAAACATCAAAAGGGTTTCCAAAGGAATTCAAACCAATTTGTACCCTTTTGTCATAAGTAAACAAAATATAGTTTTTCAAAAGAATTTCAATTTTAAAGAGAGTAACTATATCAAACTTTATAAGCAAAACAAGACATGAGCGACTTTTGCACCCTTTTTGATTTTTCCGGGTAGGATATCCGTATGATAGTAGTCTTGTTCAACTAATAAAGAGAGAGAGAAGACTAAAATTGGATGAGACATCCTTATTTATTGAATGGATAAAAGGTCCTTATTGAGTTTAGTCTTCTCATTTGCTTTCACACATATTTAGCATATTAAGCAATCAAAAGCATTTCATGCATATCATTTTAAAGCATGTCATTAAAGGTTCTCATGTCGTGGAGTTAAATTATGGGTCATTCAAATGTACTTTCCCAATCAAAATCTCCTAGTCCGAAAATGCATTGTTGAACTAAAATATGACATGGATTGCAAGTAAAGCAATGTTGCACACTTATTATGAAAATAACATATAAGCATATGTACAACCAATCATCTCAAGCAATTATCAAAAGAGCATAAAATTAATTAACTTTTTGCATATGACAAATCATGCAAGTTCACTCTCTTTGCTTGAGCTCCCCAAATGAGGTCAAATCCAACCAAGTCAATGGGAGGCACTGAGCCCCTATAGACTTACCAAGTCCGATGGACCTAGTTGCATCTACGGGTGTCACATGGGCACTAAGGCAAGCGGGTTCATTCTTTCTAACCCACCTAGGTTCCACTTTAACATTTTTAGTGGTCATAGACATGTTTCTAGGTTCCCTAGGTTTATGCAAACTTGCCATATTTTTCAACCGTTTTTCTTTTATGCTCTTTAATCTACACCTCTCAATATATTTAAAGCAATTTGGTCTTAAGTGACCAATCATACCATAATAATGACAAGTAGGTATAAAAGAAGAGTTTATACCATTACATTGAGATTTCATCGAGCCATCACCATGTTGATGAGGTTGTCTTTGATGATGCACCGGTTGGCTTGTCCTTGGATCTTGAGCTGATTGGTGATGCCTTTGTGGTTGAGCTTGTTGAGGTGGTTGAGCCGATTGAATTTTCCTATTTGGTTGGTCATGTTTCTTATGATCACCTCCTTTCTTTATAATTGGCTTGTTGGAAGAGGTGATTGACTTCTCAAGGACTTGACCTTTCTCCTTGGATTGCCTATGCTTTGGTTGAGTTGCCAAGGCTTGTGTGGACTTTCCTTGAGTGGAAGATTGCTTGCATGAAGCTTTGCCCTTGCCTTGAGCTTGAGGTTGTTTAACCTTGGCCTTCTTTAATTTTTCAAGGCACTTATTCTCTCTTTCCTTGACAATCTTTAAGGAGTTTTCTTTGTTGGCAAGCTCTTCTTTCATGGCCTTCATCCATTGGTGGCAATCTTCAATCTCCTTCTCAAACTTGGACGCATCAATCTTGTCCATCATCAATGAGTCATCAATTGAGGTATTCATCAAATGTTGAGATGGAGGAGACAACATAGGAATACATTCCTTCACAAAAGTTGTCTTGTCCGAGGATGCCGTGGGCTCATCATCTACAAAGCCAAGTCCTCTCTTGTCATTTGGCTTTTTTCCAATACCCAACATATGGTCAATCTTTTCTGAACTTGAAGTCACCTTAGCAAGTGTATCTCTTACCTCTTCAAGTTCCTTCTCCATCATCACTTCATTCACTTTAACAAGTGACACTTCTTCATCTAACTGAGTCACTTTAGTTCTTAGTTGAAGATTTTCTTTCATCAACCTTAGAACTTCATCATTTTTCTCCTCCAAACATTTTTAAAGGTAGTCAACGAACTCTTGGTTGTCCACCACATTTTCACAAGAGTTCCCGGAGCATGAACTCCCATGTTAGAAGCATCTACCACTTAGTGGATTCGTGACTCATATCATCATCACTTGTTTCTCTCAAGTTTGCTCCACTTCGGTTTCCAAACTCCAAGTCACCAATCTTGAAATCTTCAAGTGACACAAATTTAGTGATGGCTTATGTTTCTTCATGGTAGGAAACCGGAAATGCGAAGTAGTTGTTCTCACCCTCAACCGAGCTGGAACTTTCTTCAACTACTTCAACTTCGCTACCACTCCAAGTAGCGATCATATTTAAACCTCCCTTCTTGAACTTCAAGTTACCACACTTGGAGGCATTGTGTCCAATTCCACCACACTCAAGGCATTGACCATCTATCCTTGAGGATTTTTCCTTACTTGCTTCATTCTTCTTTAGTAAGGTCAACTTCTTCTTGTGAGATTTTGTGAATCTCCTAAATCTCTCAACCATGAGAGTCATCTCCTCATCGAAGTCATATATCTTCCTTTCAACTTTAGAGGTCAAATCACCCTCTATCATCTCAACGCCACTCATAGTGTTTAGGGAATGAGATGAATGCAAATGAATGCAACAAGCAAAATGCACACAAATGCAAGACACACAATCACGAGCAAGGATCACCTAAGTATGTCTAGGAACCCGCTCTGATACCAATTGAAAATACACTCTAAACGTGTGTCTACAACCTAGAGAGGGGGGGGGGGGGGGTGAATGGGTTGTTAATCGATTATTACCAATTTTTCGATTAGTCAATATTAATAATATAACCCAACATAAACAAACATACAAAATCAAGTAAAAGTGCGGAATATAAATAACACTTGATTTTTACGTGGAAACCCTTCAACAAGGGAAAAACCACGGGCTATCCTTCTAGCCACACACGATCCTCAAATCCACTATTGTAATGATGTTTACAACCTAGGTTGACCTCTAGTCACACCATTCTCGGTCACTAACCCACCACTACTACCCAACGGGCCTTTATAGTGAATCCTTAATCACTTTGCTTGCCAACCACACCTTGGTTGCAAGACTTCACTTGCTTGTGCACTACACCTTGTAGTCACAAGACTTAACTCTCAAGAAGAGATTAACAACCTAAGTGAATATATGAATACTCAAAATACAAATAATGCTAGGCAACACTAAATGCTTATCTAGGGATTTAAAATGACACTAAGTGCAAATCCTAGATATCAATGTCTATATGACTGCTCATAAAGACCTAACTAGATATAGATATGCAAGTCTAAAATCTAGTCATCAAAACAAAGCCATATCAACACATGTTGTCACATAAAATGGCAAGGACAATAAATGCAATTAACAAATGCAATCAATGAGTCCTAATTAGCTAGAGGGCAAACATGTCCTAAACATTAGCTATCACAATACAAACCCCAAACATGTCATAACTTCAATTGATATACAATAAATATGAAGATTTGCTAACCTAAGCAATAAATGACATGTCTTGATAAGCTAGAACAATAAATGAGCAAGGATGTGAGTTCTACTTACCAAGTAAAGACATTAATGAAGACCCATGCTTGAATGATGCTCTATATGCAAGATGATGATGGGTTTTGGGGTTTGGAGAGTCAAGTAACAAAGCTTGAAGCTTTCTCTCTCATTAAAAATGGGTTCTTGAAGCTCTCTCTCTTGGAGTCACTTTCTCTCACTAAGGATGTATATTTCTGAGCTCTAGGTTAAATGGTGGAGAAGATGACATATATATAGGAGAAAAAACGAGCAGTCATGAAAAGACAAAAATGTCCAGTTCGGGTGACAGAGGTGACATGCAAGGCGACATGACCAAGTCGCCTCGTAAGTCGCCTAACACACTGGAAAGAAACACACGTAGCCTGAGGCGACATGTAAGGCGACATGCCCAAGTCACCTATGAAGTCGCCTAACACACTGGAGGAAAATTACAAGACAAAGGCGACATAGGAGGCGACATGCACAAGTGGCCTTGCATGTCGCCTAACCCACTGGGCAGCCCATCAACTCCAAAATGCAAGAAGTGTGTGTGTGTGTGTGTGTTCAATCATACATGCATGTCAATACAAATGCATAGAATGTGAGTGTGTGCAACTAAATCTCTTCAAGAGTTAAGGACAAGTGAACTACCTCTCTTTAAGCTCTTTAGGATAATCGGAAGCATGTCTTCGAGAACCTATGCTACCCGTTACATAAACATCCCCAATGTGATTTGTCATGAAACAAGCCAATCACAAAAGTGAGAAACTTACAAGTCACTTTAATCTTCTTTCCTGCTTTGCGTTGTTTGTGTTTTAATCACATCAAGACTTTTTCCTATTCTAGATTTTGATAGCTCTAAGGAAATTTGCTTCCTTATCAGAATATGCTTCATGAGACCTTATTTGAGGAAGACTCTTCTTTTACGTATTTGAGTCGTGATTGCATTGAATTTAACGTTATCAACATGTTAGGCATCGTGAGCGTATCTGGAAATTGACCACGTATCGCTTAGCCGACCATCTTCCAAACCCGACCAGATCTCTTTCACCCCCGAACAAGGATCTACACCCGATCGGGTAGCTAGACCCGATCATTTAGGTTTCCTAGACCATCATGGGATTTCCCGATCAAATCTTATTTTCATGATCAATCTAATTACATTGATCGGATGTTCCTCACTCGATCATCTAAGTAACCCTGATCAGCATCGTGGGGTTATATTCTAGACATCTAAATTTGGCTTAACTCAGTCGACATTTGTTGACACGTTACTTATATCCTTGTGAAATACGACGTTTATGCTGACGTGCCATTTTTCCAGATTTTACCAATAACAATACCCCCTTAAAAATTCAAACCGAGCATCTCATTCAATAAAGATAACTCGATCGGTGAGATATGTTTAACTCGGGAATATCTTGTCGTGTAGTTCATTAATGCTTGTTAATGCTGGACAGCTGGTCTTTAATTTTAACTACAAATGCTTGATTTGCCTATGTGATTTGATGCGTATGATGTAACTGACGGCGGCGTTTCAAATTTCGAATGACGCGTGATCTCCAGGATTCGTACACCAACTACCACTCTCGCATGACGTCATCTTCCTATATATATATTTTCAAACCCTTCATTTCCCCTCTCATGCAATCTTTACCTTCAAACTGCACAACTCTTCTTCTTCTTCTCCTAAAATTCTTAGTTGCTCCATCGTTCTCTTAGAGCTCCTTTGTCTTTTTCCAGATTTTCAACCTCGTTTGGTGTCAACATTTTCATCTGTTCATTCTAAATATCAGGTATGGATCCTATTACTCCTCACCGATTCATTGAGTTGTTGATGCGTGCCATTGAAACTGGTGATAAAGAGAATGCTGCAAGAATTGAATTTATTTTAGGGGGGCGCTCTCAAAATTTCTCCCCTCCAGTTCAGCCCATAACACTCAATGATGATTATTCAGAAGCTCATCTTAAGTTTCAACCTTCATTTTTTGATTCAAACACTGCTAACCCAAATGTTGCTTCTCCTAATACATGCCCAGATATGTCAAAGACAACCGGATCCGATCGTGGCGGCAGACCTAACTCAAGGGATTCTTTTGCAATTGATTTGAAGATCCCTTCCCAACTGTTGAAGATGGAAGAAGTTCCAACAAGGTGCCGAGCCTATTTACTGAAGTTTTCTGCCAAGCACCCTAGTGCGTTTAACTTAAAGGTGAATGTGGTAGATGTACCAGAGTTAGTGAAGTACAGCGAGATATTTGATCTCCCTCGGTAGGCTGAACTCTTCTTGAGTGGCCAACGTGCAATCTGGAATTCCCCTCGGGGTGCAGTGGCCATCTATGAGGGGATGCTCACATCTAGGGTCATACTGCCCGTTCAACCCTTCATTTCCCGATTCCTAGCTGAAGTTGGGATTGCCCCCGCTCAGCTCTTACCGAACTCTTACCAGGTGCTGATGAACCTATGGCACCAGTGGAAGCAAATTGGTGCCAAGTACCCCCACCCCCCGACCCCACAAGAGATTCGCAACTTCTATACTTTGGGTCAGTCAGACAATGAGGGTACCTTTTACCTTCAATCTGTTTCCATTAATCATTGGATTCCTGAGGGATATAATTAGAGGCCCACTCCTCCATCGATCAAGGATCATAAGGACTTCATCCGAAGCTTTCCCACCTCCAATAAATATTGGAAGAACAGTTGGTTCTTCATCCGAAGCGAGTGGGGTGAAACTATTGTCGCTGACCCTCATCAGCAACTGGCTAGGAACTCTGTTCTTAGGAACTTTTATAGCCCCGAGCTATGGAACCAGACTCCTGCATTTCTCACAGGAAGATCAGGGTAAAAACTTGGTCAAGGTTGCTCAAACAACGTAGAGGGCCAGGGATCGGCGTGCCCTGTTCACCGAGAAGGCCCTTCAAGATTTGGGATTGTTTCCTCCTTTCTCTAGTGGACGCAAACGCTGTAAGTATTACTTTTTCAAAACCTTGATTTTTGCTGACTTAAGTTTTACTTATTCTAATGTTCTTTCAATGGCTCAGTATACGAGATGGACATCGTAGCGGGCGAACATGCCGAGAAGATTAAGAATCTCGACAAAGTTAGTCGAGCTGAAGTTGCAGCTCAAATAGCCCAAGAGGATCGCTCCCCCATAACAGGTCATGGTCGAGCATGTTTATGAGCCTGATCCCAACACATCTTTAAGCGCTCATGATCGAGAAAGAAAGAGCATGCCCTATGATCGGGACAGTGAGCAGAAGAAATCTCCTAGAGGCTCGAAGAGGAGGTTCACCAAGGAAACGGCTGCTCGAAAGCTAGGCAAACCTTATAAGAGGTCCTTAGTCAGGAAGGTAACCAAAACGACTAAAGGATCATCTGCTTCTGAAGCAGCCCTCAAAATGAAAGGAATTAAACCGTCAAGAGGCTCGGAAGCTTGTCAGGCTTGAGTCAAGCCAGTCTTTATTGAAGAAGAAGATGAGGATCAGGATACATTGACTGATCTGATCTGTAGGGAACAGTGATCGAAGAAAGAAAATGGTCGTGCATCGGCTCTATCTGCCACTCTACCATCTGATCAACCCAGAGTGCATGATCAAGCTGCCACTGGGGTTATCAGACAAGCCACCCATCAACAAATTCAACCTTCCGACTTTGGCTGAGCCGGTTTCTCTCGACACTGTCCATCCAATCGGCCAAGTTCCTACTGGCCCTCAAGTACAACGTGCTGGCAATGCCCTAATGTAATTTTCTATTAAACGTCAGATAGTCTTCACTGACTCGTACTCTGACGAGATGCAAGCCAGACCTGAAGAGGTATCAGCCGATCATCCTGCTCTTGAAGATAATCTGTCTGCCCATTAGTCTGATCGTATTGATAAAGTTTCTTTATGGCCGAACCACCCTTCTGAGCCTTTGCCCAATGTTGTCCTGGCCCCCTTTGTAAGTAGTGTTGAGCCGAGCCCATCAGAGGCTACTGGTTAAAAGTAACCTATTGCCACACCCCCTATGGCTACTCCCAAAACCACTCTTGTTCTAAGTTCAGTCCTAACTGATCAACAACTTCATAGCCCAAAAGTGATAATACTTCCTGCTGCAGTCGGCACTCCTGGCTAGGAGGAGATGTCGGTTGACCCCCTTGACATGCTGAAGTCCGTGTCTGCTGGAAGGGGGTATGTTGGGGAAAGTTATTGGACTGACTTTCGAAATGCTAACGATATGGAGAGTGTTCGAGCAATTTACAATAATGGCGTATATGTATGTGCTTTCTGCTCCCTTATCAATTCTTTTCATTTCAGGTTTATACAGTCATAACTCGTTTCTTCTCTTTTCAAGGCCGTGGAGGAGATGACCAGGGCTATGGTGGCTCAGAAGAGACGAGCTACCGAAATCTCTCTACTTAAAAATGAGCTCGAGAAGAGAAAGAAAGCGACTAGTTCTGCCGCAGCCAGTGAATCAAAGCTGAAAACATCCTTTGAAGAGAAGCTGAGGCAACGTAACCTGACCGAATCAGTCTTGAGGAAAGCCGTGTCCATTGCTGAGACCTGAGCTGACAATGCTTTAATCAGCTTGACGAAACTTGTTGTGAAGAGCACCCAGCTTGAAGCGAATCTGGCTAAGGATGAGCAGCGGTGCGTAGAATTGGAACAGAAGCTATCCTTGACTGAACAAGCTGATGCTAGTTAGGAGGCAGAGGCTCGAGCTGCTAAGGAAACTCTGGCTACCTCCCAACAATCTATGCTTGAGAGCCAGCAAGGATCTGAGGAGGCCGAGCTTCGTTATGAAAGGTTGGCAACAGATCTGAAGCAGCAAAAAGACAGTGTGGAGGTGTTTTCCCAAGAAGCCAGACCGGCCTTTGAAGTCCAGAGCGTTGATCGCTATAAGAGGTCTCCTGCATGCGAGGCAATTATGTTGAGGGAACTAGAATGAGGGCTTGCCACTGCTCGAATGTTCTTCGGGGTTAAGGAGAAGTCTTTTGGAGAGGCTCGCCGTAAATGGGATCCAAAGATTGAAAAGCATAAGGTTGAGTCTCTTAACGCAATAAAGAACTAGAGGATGAGATGTAGGGCTTACTGCAAATCTGTTGGGAATGACCCCTATGTAATACATCTAGAGCTCCCCTCCAAATCTTCACTAGTGTTCTTCCATGTGGTCGAGGAAGGTGGTGTAATATCCAAGGGCATTGATATTAGACCTTTGCCTAAGACCGATTACTCTCCTTTTATGGTTGAAGATCCTAAATATGACATCTGCTAGCCAGATTTTGGATATCTGACCAAGGGCTATGAAGAAGAAGACAAACCCCATGGCAACTTTGGATCTGGTGGCCCTTCGAGCACTCCTTGGAGCTTGATCTATCCCTTGTCATCATATATTTTTTCTTGTATCACATATCTTGTAAAATTTTTATGTATCACCGTGTAAATGATTACTTCACTTTTAATGATACAGATCTTTATTTACTGATGTGGACTCTTTTATTTTAACCAATCAACTTTGCTGATCGTCACTTCTAATTTAATCAGTTATCTCGTAACAGAATGTGACTAATCTGATTGATTATTTTTTCAACTGATCAAACTTGATTGATTACTTAACCAGACCAGCTATATTACTTAACTGATCAAACTTGGCTAAACTAGTTATGTTTCAAATCAACCATCTTTGATTCGTTCAGTTATCTTTTAAACTAGTTGTTATTGACCTAGTCAATTATCTTCTTAATCGACTGAACTCGGTTTGGTCGGTTAGCCTTTGGTTATCCCATCAGTTATCTAATCAACTGACCAAGTTTGGTTTGGTTGGCTTGCAATTACGTTGTATGTTCGTTCAAGTGGTGTTAGTTTGATGGACCATACACATGGTATTTAATTTATAGACGATTGTCTTTTATCTATCAACTAAGTCATTGGGACGTGTCCTAGTAGTCTGTTTCTCAAGATTCTTTACAATAGAGATGACATGTATCTCATTAACTTTAACTTATCTTAACTGAGTATCTGGCTAATCGGTATTCAAATATGAGGACTAAGTCACCCCTATTCAACTTTCTGCGCATCCCATCAAGTATCTATAACTTGAAAGCGCTCTAAAGGTGTTTATATACACCCAGTTAGTTTTGGTGAAAGTACATTGTCTTTGGGACATATGTTTTTGGCCCCATCACTGGGCCCATAGAGAACCCGTTCGGGGTTCAAAGAGACTTGCTTTCGTAAACGAAAGCAGTATTAGAACACTTTTTCTTGAACTATGCTTCCCTCGAAGGGCTTTTATTAATATCTTCAAAAAAACTAAAAGAAGAAACAAATGATTAGGAATAAGTAAAATCTGTGACTAATCTAAACTTGATAGAATATCTAAAAAGACTCAGAGTAAACAGAAAAAGAAAACCCCTTAAGGGTAGAATGTCTTCAAGTATTGAGCGTTGCATGGCCGGGGTAACTCTCCTTCTTCTGGTCGGATAAGGCGATATGCTCCATGCCTAGCTAATCCGACCACCTAATAAGGTCCTTCCCACTTATCTGCCGAAGATCCAGCCATCTTATCCCTTGTGTTTGGGGATATCCTTGAAGAACCAGATCTCCAAGTTGGAACTTTCTTATCCATACGTGCGAGTTGTAATATCTTTTTTTGGGTAAGTAAATAGTATCATAGAAAGAGAGAAAGAATGTACAAAATACAAGGGGCATACCCCAGGAAGCAAAGCAAGAGCTAAACAAAGGATCAAAACTGCTCTAACAAACGAGCAAGACAAGACAAGAGCAAGATAGCAAATCAACTAGAGTTGACATTCCAATTCAAGGCAATGATAGGTTGGTTCTTTAAATTGAAAGAGGATAGCCAGCAGCGAATGGTGTTAATAATGGAGCGAGCAACAACCAAACTAGTCTTTTGAGTGCCTTCGAAAATGCGACAGTTTCGCTCTCTCCAAATATGATAAACCGCAACCCCAAGACAAAGCTTGTTAGCAACAATAGCAGAAGAGTTCCCTCTCCAATGAGTGGAAGCCCAGTCAATGAAAGCATTCCAACAAAGGCCATTCCAAGGAGACCCACAAATATTCATAAGCTGAGTCCAAATGGCTCTACTGAATAAACACTCAAAAAAAGGTGGGCATGAGACTCCGGGTGGGTGTTGCAAAAAAACAGAAGTAGTAACCGCCATAGGGTCATATTTATGGATTCGATCCCGAGTAGAGAGCCTGCCTCTAATTGCCACCCATAGGATAAAACTCATTCTAGGAATATTTTGGGGGAACCAAACAAGCTTAAACCAAGGAACCAATTGATGAGGGGTTCTAAGAGAAGCCAAAGCAGAGGAGGCAGAATAAGTACCATTGGAGGAAGGAAGCCAGTGAGCTCTATCATTCATATTGGAGTTAGGATTGTAGGAAGGCATACGACTTCTAATTTCAAAAAGATCAATGGACATAGTAGCTGGCTAACTCCAAGAATCGCCATGAACAATGGAACTAACTGTTGCGTGGATAGGGAGGCCTGAGTCATAGACAACACGGGGGCTCCATTTCTAAAGAAGAGGACCATCCGGGTGCCAATTGTCAAACCATAAAGAGGTGCTAAAACCATTACCAATGTAGTGCTGAATAAGGGGGGGAACAAAAGGCCGAAGATGGAGGAGTTTTCTCCAATTCCAAGAGCAAGTACATGGAGTTTTAGCCTCCCAAAGATTAGAGTCCTTAAGTGTAGGGAAAGATTGCTTAAAACCGCAGCGGAAGGCGAAAAAATAATTTTCGTATAGTTTAAAATTTTTCTAAAAATTTGAACCTTAACCCTTTAATTAATTAAACTCAAATATACGATTAAAGTTAAATACCTCTTGTCGCGTGATCCGATTGACTTACGTCGATGGTAATCCACAAGATCTTCAATCCTAGCACGTACGTGAATCACCTAGGAGCGTGGTCTCCCTTTTTCTTTGAATTGCTTACCTTAGAATGGATGTATGGAATTTCTGATCTTGATCTTCAATAGTAAAACACCAAGAGCCTAAAAAATTAGTTCTGGTCACTTTTGAATTCACAATCAGTATGATTGAAACTCGCATAACCCTAAATCGAAAGTGTGCACAAAACCTTTTGATGTTAAAGGCTTGTAAGTGCACTATCGAATGAGAACTTATTTTCTTTTTCTCTCTTGGCCGAAAATCTATGTGTATAGAGTAGGATTTTTTATTTTCAAAACAAACAAAACCTCTCTCTATTTTGCTTCTTAGGTGGTCGAAAATTCATAACCTTATATTTACAGGTTGGCCGAATTTTCTCCTTCACCAAGTAGGGTTGGCCGAATTCATTGAATAGGAAATCTAGGGTTGGTTAATTTCCTTACTTGAAAAGGAATTGTCCTTTTCCCTAATTCCTATCAATTCAAGAATCCTAACCCTTGTAGGACTAGTGGTGGCCGAATTCTTTGTATAATAAGGAGTGTATGTGGACTTAATCCTTACCACATTAAGACTCCTATCACTTAAAAGAATTCCAACCCTAATCCAACACATAGTATTTAATTTACTGATCAGGAAAAGATTTTGATTTAAACTATTAATTAATTAAATAATTAATTAATCCCCATTTAATCAAAACAATAAAATAAAATAATATCTTGGTCTATTTTATTTAGCCTTGCCGCCCACACCATATATATATGGGCCCAATATTATTTTTCTTATTTTATTTAATCTATTAGACTTTAAATAAAAGCCCACATGTGAACCAGACTTATTCTTACTAAAAGAAACAAGCCTACATATCTCCTTTTAATATATTAATATAATAGTGCAGCCCATTAAATAAATAATAGACATATTATATTCTTAATATATTAAATGCAATTCTAGATGGACCCATAAATTGGTCCGGTAGAATATATCAAGTGATCCATGCAAGTACGTGTGGATTGTGGATCTTGGCGGGCTATCTAAATTTAAGCTTCAATAGACATAACCTAATCACAATCAACAAATGATTCACTTAGGTCTGATCTATTAATTTTAATTCATTCCACTAAAGTGCTAAAATTGAACTCTTAAATAAAGATAGAATAAGGAGATGTTTCTCATTCATACCCTAGACAATCTTATAGAAGATGGTGTATCCTCGTGAATAATATCAGTAATCGCCAAGAGCTCATAGACCGCCTATAGCTCTCCAAGTTACCATATTTCCTCATATGACCACATTTTGAACTTGGATATTTTGACTTGTCCAGAAGCCATGTCTTCAATAATCATTATTGAAAAATCAACGTTGAGATTTAATATCCAATACCTCAAAACATCCATATGATGATACTATACTCTCATTTAATAAATGGAGCCACGATGTCCATATCTATAAATGAAGTCCTCTATCGATTAACAAATGAATACCACCAAACTATCGAGGATAGACTATGCTATATAATCGTACTCATTGATAGCTCAAATGATAATACTTGCAACCATAAGTCCATCATTTATCTCAGGATTTAGATAGACTCTCCGATTGTCCTGATAATGAAAAGACTTATATCTAGTGACGGTTCTAGATAAAGTATTTCATTGTGATCCAGTTCAATGCACCTAGTGCACTAGATTCTTTTACTCGAAAACCTTTCGATAATTTTAGACTCATTATAACTTATTTGATCCCACTCAAATGCTAGTAAAAGAATTCTACAACTTTATCAAGATAGAGGTGCCCAACCTTTAACTTAAGTTGTGAACGTTATTCAAGGCTAACTAAAGAATTGTGTCTACCTCATACATATCCGGATGTACAAACAATTCTTCATATCTCATAGTGTTTTGACCTTATGATTATTTACCTTGACAATTATAATTATAAATGCTATAAGATTTTGCAGAATCAGAAATCACTTTATTTATATGAAAAGATTGTCAATTACAATATTACACTCTTGCTATTGAGCATAATCCTAACATTAAGGTGGTAGGCTTTGATCCAAGAAGACCATAGGTTATTTGTGCCATAACTCAAAATCCAAATATTCCTAATCATGAGAGCTTTGTTCCAAGAGGATAGGTCCTTGATGCCAAGACCTCCCTCTTTCTTAGGGAGATAAATATCGGACCAGCATATCTTTGCACCCTTGCTATTGCCTTCAATTCCTCTCCACAAAAAGCTTTTAAATTTCTGCTCAATAATATTCAAAACTTTTATAGGGAGGCAAAGATAACTAGCCCAAAATACTTGTAAACTAGTCAAAACCGAGACAATAAGTTGCAAGCGACCAGCATAAGAGAGGCCTCAGGTTCAGCCAAGAAGCAAGTCTTCCCGAGACTCTGTCCTCAAGGGGGGAGCAGTCGCGAAGGCGTAATCTAGAAGAGATGATAGGTATGCCAAGATAACGAATGGGGAGAGAACCAACCGTATAACCAAAAAGGTTGATAAGCTGCTGTTTGATGGTATGAGAAACCCCTGAAGTGAAGATGTTGCTCTTAGCATGATTAGCATGGAGGCCCGATAACAAGGAGAACTCATCAAGTGATGCCTTAACAACATGTGCTGATGAAAGAGAGCCATGGCATAACATAATAAGGTCATCGGCAAAAACAAAGGTGGGAAAGCTTAATCTTGTCACACCTCCAATGAAACTTGAAACTTGAAACTAGGAGAGTCCTCAATGCGCTTGGCCAGAATTTTTGAAAGAACTTTCATAACAATAACAAACAGGTAGGGGGACATGGGATCCCCTTGGCGAAGGCCTCTTTTTCCGGAAAAGAAACCAGCAAGCTCCTCATTGATAGAGATAGAGAACTTGGGGGTAGTTAGGCAAGCTTTGATCCACATAATGACTTTAGGAGGGAAGTGAAAGGAAGCAAGGGTTTCAAGTAAGAATCCCCAATCCACCATGTCAAAAGCCTTCATTAAATCCACTTTAAGAGCCAACCTAGGGCAGCTAGCATCTTTGTGGTAGTTCCTCATAAGCTCTTGCACAAGAAGATTGTTATCACCAATACACATACCAGCCACAAAAGCCGATTGAGAAGGGCTGATTATATCCAGAAGGCAAGGCTTGATCCTATTCGCAATTATCTTGGTAATGATCTTATAGAGTGTGTTACAACAAGAGATAGGTCTAAAGTCCTTCATCTTAGAAGGGTTAGGGACTTTAGGGACCAAAGCAAGGATAGTAGCATTGAGTTCCTTGAGCAATAGACCAGACCTAAAGAACTCTTGGACAACATTAATGACATCTTCACCAACAATATCCCATGTTATCTTGAAAAAGTGAGCATTGAAACCATCTGGGCCTGGAGCCTTGTTTGGGTAGAGGGAGAAGCAAACTTCCCGAATCTACATCATCGGTGACATCTCTACCTATGAAATCAGCTTGCCCATTGGAAATGACCTTATAAATAATATTTCTCAAAGTAGTACCAATTCCATGACTAACGGGCCTCGAGTAACTAAGAATAGTCTGAAAATGATGAATAGCCTCTTTCTTGACCAGAATATCACCTTCAATCAAGGAACCATCATCTCTGGTAATAGTGTGGATCTTGCTTCTATTACGCTTACCATTGATGGGTTTGAAGAAATAAGAGGAGTTGCGGTCACCAGCATTAAGCTATTGGATTCTAGATTTTTGCCTTAGTAGGTCCTCTTCAGCTTTAAGTGTCATAGTATAACAGCGTATAAGCTCTTTTTCCTGAATTCTAAGATTAGAATTAAGGGGCTGCTAGTTAAGGAGGCGTTGTCAATCATCAAGGGCAGCCTTGGCTTCAATCGATTTAATTGTCAAGTCTCCCACCTTGTCATTATTGAGGGTCTTAAGAACCTTCTTCAGATTTCGAAGCTTAGAGCAAAGCTTGTACTGCATGGTACCATGAACTTGCTCCCACCAACACCTATCAACCAAGGGGAGGAAATTTGCTCTATCCGTTAGAAAGTTAAAAATTTTGAAAGGGCGATTTTTCTTAATACCTTGCAACCCAAGTTTAACCACGGAGGGACATTGATTCGAAATGCTAGGGGGAAGGAAAATCACTTCAGAATTCTCAAACTTTACAAGCCAATCATTATTGACAAGAACTCTATCCAATTTCTTAGAGATACAACCGTTGTTTCTCTTGTTGCACCAACTATAAAGAAAACCTGAGAAACGAAGATCATCGAGCTCCAAAGATTGAAGACAGTCATTGAACTCCTCCATAGCACCCAAAATTCTGGAGCAGCCCCCAACTGACTCACCCACACTCCTAGAGACATTGAAATCACCAAGTACAATCCAAGGAGAACCATGCTGACTTGAACACATACTTTGCCAAAGAGCCTTCCTTAATCTATCATCATTAGAGCCATAAACAAAGGAGATTCGAAACTAGTCATTGGTGTCCAAAATACAAGCATTACAATAGATGATCTGATCGGTTTCACTAATTTTAGTGATATAGAGAATTCTAGGATCCCAACCAACCCAAATTCTTCCAAGGCTATGACTATTATAATTATCTATCATATCCCAATCTTTGAAAACTGAATTGGCAACAAGAGTTTTCTTGTTAATTCTCACTCTTGTCTCAATTAAACAAACTAGACTGATGTTATAGTCGAGCAACAACTTCCTAACTTCTGATTGTTTAGGGGTGGAATTCAGACCCATAGTGTTCCAACATGCTAGATTAATCATCAAGAGGTTGAAAAGGCATTACCTTAGCTTGCGAGCTGTTAACCTTGCCTTTCTTAGCAGTCTATTTCTTCTTCTTTTTCTTGCTAGAGGATATCGTGGGGCTGGAGAGCCCTTTAATAGTGACTCCATCAATGTTTTTTTATTTTTGAGTGCCATAGAGAGTCGTCCGGAGAGGCCGTAGTAGGAGAATCAACATCAGTACATTGGTCATTGCACTGGTCCGGAGAGGCCATAGAAGGAGGGTCAACATCATTATATTGGTCATTGCTCTGGTCTTTGCATTGGTCATTACGGTTATCACCTTCCTCAATAAGAGCTGCAAACTTGTTGGAGGTATCAACAACCCTTTCCATAGAGAGGTCTTGGCATTGGTCAAGGTTAGGTAGGTTGGTAGGACACCAAGAAGGCTCATTTTCAGAATTACAAGTGGAGATAACTTCATCATCTTTCAAGGAGCCAAACGGAGGACGCTCCATGCATGCTTTGGGAGAGCAAACCGTGGGTGCATCTCGTTTATTGACTCTCCTCCATTCTTGTTTTAGCTTAGGAGTAGAAAAATTTTCAGATGGGGAAAGTAGAGGCTTAAGCTTAGGGCAATTAGTAATAGAGTGGCCAAAAGACTTGCATTCAGTACAAATTTTTGGTTTCCATTAGTATTCCACCAAGATTTCCATGTTTTCTCCAAGTTTTGGGTTTGAACTATCACCCATAAATAGGTCAAAGGAATCAACAAGGTCACAAGAGGCATCAATTTCAATACAAATCCTAGCAAAGGAAATTCTCTTCATGGATTCAGTTAGGCTATCAGCATAGAGGGGCTTACCAACCGCACTAGCAATATGGCTCAGCCCTTCTTCATTCCAATATTCATGGGGAATGTTGAAGAGTTTAACCCAAACCGGAATTTTAGAGTAGGAATCTTTAGATAGAATGAGCCTAGGATGCCATTTTTTAAGGATCACCATCCTTCCAGCAAATAACCAAGGGCCAGCCTCTAACACATTAGAACAAGCTTCATCTTCCGAGAACTTAAAGAAGTAGAACCCCTTTCATTAGCTAGAACTTCCAACAGGCCACGATTGCCCCAAATACGCATGGCTATGTTGTTAACTAGAGAAAATGGGAGCTTTTTCTCAATAAAATAACCCACCAAGCAGTTCTTCCATGCTTTAGAGCCATTCTCTGCAACTTTTAAGGGAGGGGAGACACACTTCCTATTTCCACTATGAAAGGGCTGATAGTATTTAAGATTCATAGGCCTACCAGAGGAGGGATCCATAAGTGGATTATGATGAGCACCTTTCAGCACATTACTATAAGAAATAGGGCTTTTTTCGGAAATTATGGGAGACACTTGACCTATAGCATTGCTAGCATCTTTATTCACTAAATGAGGAGTGATAGAAATACCATTATTAAGGGGCAGCACATAATTTCTTAAAGAGGAGACCTCCTCTAGCTGGACCTTTAAATCTTCAACAATTGCGGCTGGACAATCTTCTCCTTTAGAGGCAGGCTTTTCAACCATACCAGCAGACTTTTCAGACCTATTAGACTTTTCCTGACATATTACATTGATCCATGGGCCCTTTCATCTTCCCAAATTCGTTCTTGAGATATGCAGCAAAGCTTGAATCTTCAAGACCTCCATTGTTGCCTAAAATGGCAGCAATAGTGGAGGTTTGTGGGCTGCTTGATAGGACCCCTTTAGCTTCAGCAACAATAGCTCTATTGAGTGTACTATGACCAGTTCTTACTTGGTTGAAGGCATTATTTAAAACGAGCTTGGGTATGCTAAAACCATGCCCTCTTTTGGTAGACCCATTGCTGCACTCAATAGAGTCATTAGCATTTAAAATGGAAGAAACACCAGCTGAAGAAACTATGTGGGAGGAGGGTAAAGGATGGTCTTGCAAGGAAGGGGTGGGAGGCAGTACAGTAGAAGTGGAAAAAGAAGGTGCTTCCGGGAATGGTGGATTTTCCATGGTAGAATCGGGTGGGAGAACCAAAGAGTAGGGGGTAGAAAGCCTCTTGGAACCAAGGCAAGGATGAGATGTATGTTTAGGTGAGGGATCCATGGATGGAGAAGAGTCCACCATGAAAATAAGCTAGAAAAAGAAGGCAGCAACAAATTCTAGAGAGAAGGAGGAGCATCTCTCTCTAAAACTTGATTGTGATTTTATGCGAGTTGTAATATCTAGCAACCCTTTGTTGATAAGCTGCGTTTCTCGCCATGTCCCTTCTTTCTTCCAGTTCATCCAGGCTCTATTCTAGCATCCCCACATTTGCATCGGGTTGGTATAACTAGACTCTAGGGGAAGCATGGGTTACCTCGATTGGGATCGCTGCCTCGATCCCGAATGCTAGGGAATAAGGTGTTTCTCCCGTCGATGTTTTTTGAGTTGTTTGGTATGCCCAGAGTACCTCATGCAACTTGTTCGCATAATTTCCTTTCTTGCCATCCAGCTTGGCCTTTAAGGTGTGTTTAATGATCTTGTTGACAGCTTTGGTCTGACCATTGGTCTGAGGATGAGCCGGTATAGAATAGAAATTTTTGATGTGGTACTTTTGGCACATTTCCTTGAAATTATCACAATCGAATTGAGTCCCATAGTAAGTGAAAATTGTATCTGGGATCCCAAACAGATAGATGATATTGTTTTTTATGAAACTGGTGGTATTGGCTTCGGTTATATGTACCAATGCTTCCGCCTCCGCCCATTTTATGAAATAGTCTACTGCCACAATAGCATGCTTCGCACCACCTTGAGTTGCTGTTGGCATTGGGCCGATCAAATCCAATCCCCACATTTCAAATGGCCAGGGTAAGGTCAGATTCATTAAGTTCTCGGATGGCTGCTTAATGTCGTTTGCAATTCTTTGACAAGTACTGCATTTTTCGGCCACTGATTTGGCATCCTGAAACAGGGTTGGCCAATAAAAGCCTTGTCTAAGGGTTTTATGAGCCAAACTTTTTCCCTTAGTGTGGTTTCCACATACACCTCTGTGTATACTTGCCAGAATCTTATCTCCCTCAGCTTGACTAACGCATCTCTATAGGGCCTTTGAAAACCCCTTTCAGTAAAGCTCTCCCCCTACTATCGAATACCAGGCTGCCCAGTATCTGTTACGTTTTGCTTCAGCCGCGTCTTCAGGGAGCGTGCCGTCTTCTAGGTACTGCCTGATCGGGGTAATCCAAGAGACCTACCTTTCTTCTACTATTTCTACTGCTAGTTTTTCTTCTTCTTTAATATTGGGCTTTTTGAGATGAGCCACTGGAATCGTTTTGGACTAGATACCAGTGGCTGCTGATGCCAATCTTGATAATGCGTCAGATTTCTCAATTTTCTCTCTCTGGATCTGAATGATTCTATAAGTCTTGAATCTCCCGAGAAGTACCTTAGCTATCTCTAGGTAAGCCACCATATTAAGATCTTACACCTGATACTCGTCTAGGACCTAAAACCACAACCTGCGAATCACTGAATATCTCCACTTCGTCTGCTCCCAGTGATGTGCATACCCTGAGTCCTGCTAACAATGCCTCATACTCGGCCATATTGTTGGTAGCTTTGAAGTCAAAACGCAATGCACATTCCATCTGATCGCCTTCTAGGGTTGATACCACTATGCCTGCCCCGCTGCCGTGCGTGTTTGATGACCCATCAACATGCAACTTATAGCTAAAGACTTTCCTGTTCTTTTCTTCAAGTATTCTGATCACCTCACTGTTTGGTTCAGTGAACTCAGCAATCAGATTAGCCCTGCCTGACCCTTTATTGCGGCCCTTGGCAGGTAAGTGATATCGAATTCACTTAGCTCAATCGCCCACTTTGTCAATCTTCTTGACACTTCTAGCTTGAATAGAATCTACTTTAATGGACAATCTGTATAATCCTCAATCTTAACCAATTTAATTAAAACCTTATGAGCGTAACCTATCATTTCAGATCTCATGAGCTTAACTCGAGAATTACCGGCCTTAGGGTCGGTCAATCCCGAAATCCCCTCAGAAATCCTATCTGTTAGGAAGTCAACCTTGGTATTGATTCTTATGGAAACTCTCCTTAGGGAGGATGAAAGCAATGCTATCACGAGGCCCCACTCGAATCTCACGGTGTTGAACTAATGATGGAGACCATGGGATATAGTGTCATATATCCCTCTCCCACTCACAATTTTATAATTAGGGTTTTCTATTAATATTAATGCATCTAGATTAAACAAGATTAAACGGCTAATTTCAATCTAAACGTCTAGTGCATTAATCACAAATTATTAGAATCCTATTCCAATAACTAATAAACTAATATGATTTTTAATTCTTAAAAAATCTAGTTTATTAGTGATAATTCTAATCTATGTAAACTATTTACTAAGACTAAAATTATTAAATGTGTATTTACCAAGTTTTAACAATTAAAACTAAACACATTATTAGGTCCAATTATAATTAGGGGCTTAATCAAATTAAACCAAATATTTATAATGGACCCTACTAATCTAAGTAATTAAACACTTTAATAAATAGATTAGTAATTAATGAGAATTACTAAGTTTTTACTCCTAAAAACTAATCCCATTAACTTATAGCCAAATATGTGAATTGCCCATTTTAATCAAATTAAAATTAAACACATAATATAGAAGGCTATAATGCATGTATGACATATATATATATATATATATATATATATATATGTGTGTGTGTGTGTGTGTGTAGGCACACCTAATCTAAATGATATGTATATGCATAACAATGCTTTAATTATAACATAACAAAAGCATACATGAATTGACCAAGTACGATGGGTTTATCTAACTTAAAAAAAATAATCTAATTACAAAGAGTTAATCCAAGGCATTCCTTGGTCTTCTTGTAATCCATCTTTTCTTCAAGTCCAACTGTAATATCTTCTGCGTCTTTCGGGCCCAAAAATCAAGTCCAACTTGATTTAGAGGGGTGTATTGGATTGGGATTTTAATAGACAATTTTGGGGTGCAAGGATTTTATGGATTTGCAAAACTATTAGGATTATTAGGATTGTTAGGACTATACTTTTATGATTATTACGATTATATGGACTAGACTTTTAGAACTCTGAAAGAGTTTTTGAACTTTATTTATAGACTATTAGGATTATCTAGATTTTATTTCAAGACTTTTTGGACTTTTAAAAATATGGACTTTCAAGAGTCGATTGTAGTATTCAATTTTCTTCCTAAGTTCCAATGCTCTATAATCTTGTTGAGGGCAGTTACTGAACAACAAAAATTGAATGAAAAACATGTTTAAGCTATGAAGAGAAGTAATAAAATTTTAAAATACCATCAACCAATACATAACCTTTAGCTGGTTCATATGGTGCAGAAAATGTCACCATATGAAATAAATATGATAGCCAATACCCATCCCCCACTACCTCACCTAGAAATGACATGAAACATGGAAAAACAATAGCTTGAACATTGAAGTATTCTCGTTTGGCTTGTTGGACTTCATTAATTCACATGTTATCAAACTCCAATATTCACACCTCTTATCTCTTCTTTTTTTTTTTCCTCTAGTGGTGTGTACAGTGTACGTCCCTCTTTCATGTTAGTGATAGATGATTCAAGTCCGGTGAGATGAGTTGATATACAAACTATGCATGCATTGGTTAAATTTGGAGGGTTGGAGCATGACAAGATTTTTTTTAATATAAATGTAAATAACAAAAAAAATTGATATATAAGATTTAACTATACATATTTAAAAAAAATAAAAATAAAAAACTCCAAACGGTCAACTAGTGCTTGCTCTTGACAGGTTTCGGCATACCTTTCCGTTATCGAATTTCAAAAAAAAACATGTATATAAATTTTATAGAAGCATGGTTTTATGCGAGGCACGTGTCTTTTTAACTCGCTCAAGCAATAAATCAATAGAAATAGTGATCATCTTCTTTTGTCTTTTAACTCAATCTACACAAAGGGCGATATTATTAGTAATGGACTAGCTCTTTTTATCGGGTGTATATATATATATATATATATATATATATTTGTTTTTTTTAAATCAACTTCCTCCTTATCTTTATTTTTGCCAAATCCATCTTTTATAGATGTAGATAAAACATTTGATCAATTTACTAGTGGTCCTAAAGATTTTAGATACTGGTAGGGGTGGTGGGATCATGGAAATCCTCTCTTGTCTTGTCTTGCTCTTTTGTTAGAGCAGTTTTGAGCTTTTGTTTAGCTCTTGCTTTGCTTCCTGGGGTATGCCCCTTGTATTTTGTACATTCTTTCTCTCTTTCTATGATACTATTTACTTACCCAAAAAAAAAACTCACAGAGGCATTTCATCAGTCATTTGGTACTCGACTTTCAAGTATAGTTTTACGTTGTTTTTTGCATGTTTGGCCGCCACATTGATTATATACCAATACACCCACAAAATATCTAAAATCAAATAAAAAGTCTATAAAGTATTGAGGGAGAGGGTAAGATAATTTTGGGTTCAAGCTATTTATACATATCACTAAAAAGTCTGGAAAATCTATTTTGTCATGAAATCCTAAGAATCTTGATCTCAATTCAATACCAGCAGACAATTTACTGTCTCTTGAAAGTCTTGATCCAATACTACAAGACAATATAGAATTTTAAAAAAAATCTTAAAAGTCTAGATCCAATACCACAAGACAATATGGACTTTTTTAAAAAATCTTAAAAGTTTTAATCGAATATTACCAGACTTATCTAACTTGTTAAGAAGTCTCAATCCAATACCATCAGACTTTTACTTCCTCAAATTGTCTAATAAAATCTTGGACCAATACACCCCCCTTATTTTCAATGGATTCGTCCCATGGATTAAATCTTTTAAAGCCCAAATGTCACTCTAACATTTTTCAAAGGCCTGTGATTTTCCGAAAAAATATGGATCAATTTGAATGTTGCGTGCATGACATTTGGAACACAATGCACGCATGCAGTATTATATATGTGCAGCAGTGCATCACGCAATTTTCAACACAATGCACTCATGCAATATTATATGTGTAGTAGTGCATCACGCAATTTACAACACAATATCACATGCATAATTATCACTAGCACACGCACACTTGTGCAACACTTGGACACACAAAATTTGTACGCAGTGCTGCTTTGTGCCTCGTGCACATGCGCTGCCGCTTGTGTGTCCAACACACGCCCAGTTTCTTCGTCTTCTCAAATTGATCTCTCAAACAAAATATGATTTACATAGAACGATTACAGCCAAAAAAAAAAATTATTACAATCTGGAATTAATATTACATTAGAAATATATTACATTTAAAATCCAAATCCCTAAAACTCATGTACCATAAAAATATATGATCAACCATGTTTAAATTAAACAATTTAATTATAAACATTCATACAATCATAAAGATAATGCCTACACATTTATACATGCAATCAGGAGCAATCGAATTCGATTATACTGTACAAAAATGGCTCTGATGCAATTTGTTGGTTCCAGGTTTTTTGATTGCGCAACAGAATGGGGTTTTAAAATTTTTATGCTACCATCAAGTAAACCAAATTGTACAGTAATAATCGAAAACAACAAAGAAGGTGAAACGATTTCATACCAGCGTTTGAATGCTCCTTCTTTCTTTTTCGATCTGCTTCCTGATTTCATCCACAAGATCTTTCCGGCTATGTCCCGCGATTGGCAACAGCTAGGGATGGGCGTTTCCCCATGGGGCCCCATCCCCCACGGGCCCCATGGGGATTTGGGGGCAAATTTTGCCACCAAATGGATTTTGGGGGTGGGGGTGGGGGTGGGGGCAAACTTTGCCCCCAAACATATTTTGGGGGAGGTGGTGGGGGTACCTCCCCCCAAATTCAAAACCCCAATTGGGCCCCCAAAATAATGTACATATATTATTTTTATTTTTATTTTTATTTATATATACAAATTTTAACAATTAAAAAAATTATAAATTATAATATTAAAGTATTAAAGGATTGACAAGAACAGATTGTATTTTGCAATTATTTTATATTGTATTTTGGATTTTTTATTGTATTTTTATTATGTTTTTATTATTTTTCGGATTGAAATTTGAAATTTAGAATTGAAAAGGAAATGAAATGGGGGAAATGGGTTTTGGGGGTGGGGGTGCGGGAACCTCCCCCGAAAATGTCCCCCCAAATGGATTTTGGGAGAGGTAGTGGGAGGAGGTTTGAGGGAATGGGGGTAGAGGTGGGGGTGGGGGTACCCTCCCCCGCCCCATTGGGCCCCCACACCCATCCCTAGCAACAGCGTGTGTGCGCGTCACAGGTTTTAGGAACTTGAATAGAGGTAGAAGAAACTTATGAAAACAACTTTTGTTTTCTATGTTTGGAATTCGGCCATCATGAATCAAACAAAAAAAATATTTTTTGTTTGTTTTTTTTTTCTCTGGCCGCACACCTCTCTGTTTTCTTCTTTTCGGTTTCACGCAACCTACATTCAATGCAATTAAGAGAACTTATATCTTCTCTTCTCTTAATTGCATTGTATCAGTTTTCAAAAACAATTTATATCTTATATTTATATATTGTTTTTTAACTGATAACTTTCATTAATTAATCCTTTAAAACATCTAATATTTATAAGGATAATTAATAACTTTGAATTTAAACTTTTTAAATTCAAATTTGATATTTAATTTAATAAAAAATTATTTTATCTTCATTCAAACACAAATATCAATCAACACCCTCCAACTAATGATTAATCGCATAATTAAATAATCTCATTATTCAATCAATTTAATCATTAATATTCTTTAATTAAATAATCTCATATTAATTAATTCCCAAATAGATACGTTCCACATTCGTAACACAATTAATTGGAAAATCCAGTTAATCAACCGTGACCCTTGTTACCTTTAATCAATCGGGCTAGCAAGGGCACCTAATGGACTCACCCGAAGCTGCATTATCTTAAATGTAGATGTTTTTACACAAACGAATAACTTTTGGTATCCATCGATATAGCTATTACATAGGGTATAATCCTTCACAAGTAGTTCATAATTAGAGCTAGGTCATAATATCCATTATACCCCTCTAATTACATCTTTTCCATTAAGTACCATTGATTCTCTAATGAACAATAAATCCTACATTCCTCACGGAATTAGAAGAGCGCTCATATTGTTCAAGCCCCGAATCAACTCTTAAGGGAACTACTATCTACTTCTCGCAAGAAGGAGTGGATTCCACTATTGTGTACAAACCTTTCCAGCCACAAGCCAAACCGCGATTCCAACATACGAAGCATATTGACCGGGAATGTAACTCTGATCTCACCCATGGTATATCAAAAATCATGATCTAACCTGAAGGAGTCGATAAGACACTCAGGATTAAGATCATCCATATGTAGCCATCGTTTGTCGATATATATGAATCTCATCATGTAACAAATCTGATTGAGAGATTCATATAGATCGTGGCCCAGCCCTATATGATCACATCATACAGAGTGCCTTCATTGTCATATCACTATATGAATGATCCAGGATAAGATCACCATACATTACGGAATGGACCGCAACTGTAAATTAATCACAAATAAAGTACCCAGCTTTATTTGCTATCTACGGACTCTTTAGATTGCTCGTTTCAAAATGAATCCATTTATATATGACAATCATATACTCAGTTTGAAATTACATTTGGCAATCTTGGATGTAAAGTACACATGTTATATATAAATGTATGAGACAATTTGAATAAATAAACTGCTTCTTTTATTTATGTTCAGTTCACATTTACGAATTACAAGCTTTAAGGCAAAAACCACCAACAACACTCACATGTAATCACTCAAAATTAGCCTTCGGCTTATCTCATCAAGAATGAATAAATCAATCAATGAAAAAATTCAAGTATATGATCAATATGTCCACAAAAATATTTCATCAAAATATCACTCCACACAAGCCATCCCAACATTATTCCATGAAAGCATGTATAAACTAAAAGATAAAAACATAGTTTAAAATTTTAAAAATGAGTTTAGGAAATGATATGAGCCTCACCAAGAACAGTGAAACCCGGAACCAATATATGGTAGCAAGAATTGTTTTCTAAATTCAACTTTGTAAGCAAGAACTGTAGGTAAAAACGGTTCAAAACGCGGCGGAAGCGAAAAATTGGGTGGTATATTTAAAAAAAATTCCTTTAAAAGAAAGAACCTTAACCTTAGATTAATTGACATATAATTAAAAGTATCGTACCTTTTTCTCGTGACGATGGAACTAGTGTCGAATTGGATCCGCAAGATCTTCCAATTCAATCACGAATGTGAATCACCTAGGAGTGTGGGCTCCATTTCTTTAATTGTATACCCGAGGATGAAACAAATAAAATCTTCTTCTTTGTTAGTCACAATAATCCTCCAAGAGAAAACCCAAGAACGTCCGGTCACTTGTGAATTATCAATCTATTTGATTAACTCGTGTGAACCCGATTCGATTTTGTACACAAAATCCTTTTGATGCAAATGATACTAGTGTACTATCGAAAACAAAAACATTCCCATTTTCTCTTCTCTTTGGCCGAATTCAATACACAATATCTATGAGTTGGCCGAATTTTTTCTAGAGCAGAAAAAAAATTATGTTATTTTTTTTTCTCTCTCCAAATTCTCTAGCTTGGCTGAAATTTTCAACCAAAAAATTATTATATATTTGGTCGAAATTAATTGGTGTATATATAGGTATACAAATCCTTTCCTAAAGAGGATTTACTTGGTGGTCAAGAATCCTATCTCTAGGTGAATTTACTTGGTGACAAAGAATCATTTTTCAAAAAAGATTTCTTTTCCACACCAAGACTCCTAATCCAACTCAAATAGTGTATTTATTCAATAACCAATTATTGAATATAATCAAATTGTGACTAAATCAAAAACTTCCTAATAGAAATCAAATACTTCATAATTTGACTAGATAAATAAATTCATATTATTTATCTACATATCAAATATGGTATTTGATACTTATCATATTACCAACAATAATACGACTCTAGGAGACCATCTCCTACTAGGAAAAAGATTTTGACTTTTTATGAAATAATTAAATAATTAAATAATTAATTTCCATTTAATTAATTAATTAATTAATTTCCATTTAATTAAATAATAAAATAAATTTAATATATAAGACTAATAAATAATCACTTGCCGCCCAAGCCAATATATAAGGGCCAATATTGTTTTTTTTTTTTAATAAATCCATTGGACCTTAATAAAAAGTCCACATGTGAACTAGACTCATTCTTACTAAAAGAAACAAGTCAACATGCCTTAATACAATTCTAGATGGACCCATAAATTGGTCCGGTAGAATATATCAAGTGATCCATGCAAGTTCGTGTGAATTGGGGATCTTGGCGGGCTATCTAAATTTAAGCTCCAATAGACATAACTTAATCACAATCAACAAATGATTCACTTAGGTTCGATCTATTAATTTTAGTTCTTTCCACTAAAAAACTAAAATTGAACTCTTAAATAAAGATAGAATAAGTTAATATTGCTCATTCATACCCTAGACAATCTTAATGGAGATAGTGTATCCTCGTGAAGAATACCAGTAATCGCCAATGAACTCATAGACCGCCTATAGCTCTCCTAGTTACCATGTTTACCCATATGACCACATTTTGAACTTGGATATTTTGACTTGTCCAGAAGCCATATTTCAATAGACATTATTGAAAACTTAACGTAGAGATTTAATATCCAATACCTCAAAACATCCATATGATGATATTCTACTCTCATTTAATAAATGGAGCCACGATGTCCACATCTATAAATGAAGTCCTCTATCAATTAACAAATGAAGACCACCAAAACATCGAGGATAGACTATGCTATATAATCGTACTCATTGATAGCTCAAATGATAACACTTGCAACCATAAGTCCATCATTTATCTCAGGATTGAGATAGACTCTCTGATTGTCTTCAAGTGAAAACTTGTATCCATTGACGGTTCTGGATAAAGTATTTCACTATGATCCTATTCAATGCACCCAGTGCACTAGATTCTTTTACCCAAAGACACCACACTTTGATGATTTTAGACTCATCATAACACATTTGATCTCACTCAAATGCTAGCAAAAGAATCTACTACTTTAACAAGATAAATGCGCCCAACCTTTATCTTAAGTTGTGAATATTATTCAAGACTAACTAAAGAATTGTGTCTACCTCATACATATCCAGATGTACGAACAATTCTTCTTTTCTCATAACCTTTTGACCTTATTATGATTATTTACTTTTGACAATTATAATAATTAAACTATAAATGCTATAAGATTTGTTAAACTATAAATCACTTTATTTTTTTTTGTTTTTGGGTAAGTAAATAGTATCATAGAAAGAGAGAAAGAATGTACAAAATACAAGGGGCATACCCCAGGAAGCAAAGCAAGAGCTAAACAAAGGCTCAAAGCAGCTCTAACAAATGAGCAAGACAAGAAACAAGAGCAAGACAAGCAAAATCAACTAGAGTTGACATTCCAATTCAAGGCAATAACATGGTGGTTCTTTAAATTGAAAGAGGATAGCCGGTAGCGAATGGTGTCAATAATGGAGTGAGCAACAACCGAACTAGTCTTTTGAGTGCCTTCGAAAATGCGACAGTTTCGCTATCTCCAAATATGATAAACCGCAACCCCAAGACAAAGCTTGTTGGCAACAATAGCAGGAGAGTTCCCTCTCCAATGGGTGGAAGCCCAATCAATGAAAGCATTCCAACAAAGGCCATTCCAAAGAGACCCACAAATATTCATAAGCTGAGTCCAAATGGCTCTACTGAATAAACACTAAAAAAAAGGTGGGCATGAGACTCCGGGTGGGTGTTGCAAAGAACACAAGCAGTAACCACCATAGGGTCATATTTATGGATGCGATCCCGAGTAGAGGGCCTGCCTCTAATTGCCACCCACATGATAAAACTCATTCTAGGAATATTTTGGGGGAACCAAACAAGCTTAAACCAAGGAACAATCAGATGAGGAATTCTAAGAGAAGCCAAAGCAGAGGAGGCAGAATAAGTACCATTGGAGGAAGGAAGCCAGCGAACTCTATCATTCACATTGGAGTTAGGATTGTAGGAAGGCATACGACTTCTAATTTTAAAAAGATCAATGGACATAGCAGCAGGCCAACTCCAAGAATCGCCATGAACAATGGAACTAACCGTTGCGTGGATAGGTATGAAAAGATTGTCAAATACATTATTACACTCTTGCTATTGAGTATAATCCTAACAATCTCCAACTTGCTCTATAGCAAATGTGCCATATGTCTCATCCCCATGTTCTCTAAATGCCCATCAAAACTCTTATGTTGAATAGCCTTTGTGAAGTGATCCGCTAGATTTTCTGCTAACGCGATCTTGGTAATCGACAAGTCACCCTATGCACAATTTCCCTCAGAAGATAATACTTTCTTTCAATTTGTATGCCTCTCTTATGACTTCTTGGTTCTCTCGAATTAGCCACTGCTCCATTATTGTCACAATAGATAGTGATCTGCTTATTCGCATCAGGAACCACTTCCAAGGCAATCAAGAATTGGCAGAGCCAAACAGCCTCTTTAGCAGCTTCGCATGTGGCCACATACTCAGCTTCCATGGTGGAATCAGCAATACAAGATTGCTTGATACTCCTCCATATGACTGCCCCTCCTCCAAGTGTAAACACAGATCCTGATGTTGATCTTCTGGAGTCAGAATCCGATTTGAAATAGGAATCTGTATACCCAACGGGAATTAAATCCCCTCCAGAGTATACAAGCATATAATCTGTTGTTCTCCTGAGATACTTGAAAATATGCTTGACTGTCGTCCAGTGATCAGGACCATGTTTCGATTGAAATCTGCTAACTATGCCAATAGCAAAACAAATATCTGGTCTAGTGCAAAGCATTGCATACATGAAACTTCCAACTGCCGAGGCATATGGAACTCGACTCATGAATTGCTCTTCATGCTCATTCTTAGGAACTTGTTCCTTAGAAAGTTTGATTCCATGTCTGAAAGGTAACATACCTTTCTTGGAATCTTCCATGGAAAATCTAGACAAGATTTTATCTATGTATGAAGCTTGGGATAATGCAATCGTTTTATTCTTTCTATCCCTTATGACTTGGATTCCAAGAATATAACTTGCTTCTCCTAAGTTCTTCATATCAAATTGTTTTGCTAACCATTCTTTTATTGATGTCAATACACCTACATTGTTTTCGATGAGTAGTATATCATCAACGTAAAGAACTAGGAAAACCAACTTGTCGCCTTTAATCCTTTTGTATACACAGGGTTCATCAAGGATTTGAATAAATCCAAAACTTTTCACGGCTTGATCGAACCTTATGTTCCAGGATCTAGATGCTTGTTTCAATCAATATATGGATCTTTGCAACTTGCATACCCTTTCCTCTTGGCCATTTTCAATGAATCCTTCTGGTTGTATCATTTAGATGCTTTCATCAAGACTTCCATTAAGGAAAGCTGTCTTGACGTTCATTTGCCAAATCTCTAGGTCTAGAGATGCCGCAATGGATAAGAGTATCCTAATGGATTTAAGCATGGCCACAGGGGAGAAGGTTTCCTCATAATCGATACCTTCCTTCTGTGTGTAACCTTTAGCTACCAATCTAGCTTTAAAGGTTTCCACATTTCCATCCATTCCTCTCTTCCTCTTGTATACCCACTTGCACCCAATAGATTTTATCCCTTTAGGCAGGTCCACAAGAGACCAGACTTTATTTTTGAACATAGATTCAATTTCGGATTGCATTGCCTTTTGCCAAAGGCGACAATCAACATCTTCCATGGCTTCCTTGTACGTGTAGGGATCATCGTCCTCCAGGAGACTCTCTACAGATTCTCCTAGACCGATGTATCTCTCAGGTTGTTTATTAACCCTCCCACTACTAGGAGGTATGGTAGATTGTTGATCTTGTGTTGGTGCGGAACTTACAATTGGGCTAGATTGTGAAACCTCTTGTGGAATTGTGATGCCGGACAGCCCTAAACAAACTCCACCGATGTCAAACACACTCACGGACAGCCCACGCACAAGAGAAACAAGCAATCCAGCCCGTCTCACACAAGAACAAATGAAGATAGATTAACTAATTTTCCAAGGGATACAGATATCACCACCCTTAGTAAACTAGTAGAAAAGGCTCACCACCAAGACTAATCTAAAGGGATACAGAAACACCATCCTCTCAACTAATCAAGGATACAGAACCAAAGGAAAACTCACCACTCAATGGAAATCCACCAAAGAGATACATAGTTGAAGGATAAAATATCAAAGAGACAATATTCTGAAATTCAATATTCAATAACTTACTTTTTACAAGGATAAA
>CM065643.1:17898946-17922326 GCA_033220585.1 Dipteronia sinensis | reverse complement strand
CTCTCTACTCTCTCTTAGTTTATTGGTTTGTAATAGAACATGAGTAGCTAAAATACCCCACTATGGGGTTGATGTTATTTGTTTGATGGATATTTGGGCTTTGTAAATAAACTCTATGTGTTATATTTATTCTATCTCTATGTTTTATTCCATTGCTTGAATTGATTTCCATTATTGATTTGCTTGGATACACCCTCTTTGCACGATTGATTTGGATTACTTGAGTAGGCAATTAGGTTGTCTAATGCTCCATTGAATGGAAGGATTTCTGAAAATCCGGCTCTACTCCCATGTCCTTAATCTAATCTTGAATTAGTGGCTTTCATTATACATCCTAGGTTAGCCACTTGTGAGAGAATTAGAAGCCTCCACTATACACCCTAGGTTGGCTACTTTAGTGATTTTACGAGAACTAACTTTCGAGTAGAATTCGGTTGATAACTTAAAGCCTCATCCAATCTCAAACGGGTGGCCTTCACTATACATCCTAGGTCGGCCACTTGTGAGGGAATTGGAAGCCATCATTATACACCCTAGGATGGTTACATTAGTAATAGGTTGAGCCATAGCTAGATAGATGAGCATTCATGGAAAAGTCCCGATTGAGTAACTAGCCATTGTTGGTTGCTTAGGAGGGATTAATCGCTAGTAGGAGTTCTTCACTATACACCCTAGGTTGACCTCTTGCTAGAGATATATACCAACACTATACACCCTAGGTTGGTTACATTTGTCAATACATGCTTAATTGAGAGTTTGTTGCAATTGCCCCAATATTCACTTACGAGTCCATCAACTTCGTAGTTCCATCATCATTCATTCATCACTCCATTGTCATCCCATTTTATTTGCTTTCATAGTTTAGTTTATATTGTATTTTCATTCACCATCACTTTACTTTTATGCATACTACTTATATTAATCCTAATCTTATCACCGCTACCCCGATCTCAGTGGATGACACCCGTGCTTACTTCTTTACTTGTATTTCTACTTGTGAACGCATCACATAGGTTTTATAAATTGTTTTGACGGACGGTTTTCTGACGGCAAAAACATTATCATCAAGTCCTTTGCGCAAAAGCAGTATGAAGCTGTTCATTCTGCAATGCTTGCTCAAATGAAAGAGGGCGCATCTGTTCGGGAACATGTCATGAACATGATGTCCTATTTCAACACTTCATCAATGGTGGGGCCATTGATGAACTCAGTCAGGTGAGCATCATACTGACGACTCTTCTGAATAGCTTCGATCAGTTTAAGAGTAACTATGAGATGAACAAGCTAAAGTTAAGTCTCACTCAGTTGCTTAATTAACTCATTATTTTTGAGTCCTTGACTAAGGATAGATAGCAAAAGTAAGACCGGTGAGGCAAATGTTACCGACCCATCTTTCTCTAGAAATAAAAAGAGGAAAAGGTCTGCTGGGAAGACAAAGGGTAAGCCCAAGCCTAAGCCCAAGAAAGCCTAAGGCAAGAGGAATGACGCCTCCACCGACCAAGGCAAAGGAAAATGTTTCCATTGCGACAATGTTGGACACTGGAAGAGGAAGTGTCCTCAGTAGCTAGAGGAGGTTGCCAAGAAGAAGAAAATGAAAGGTAAATATGATTTACTTGCTCTTGAGTCATGTTTAGTGGAAGGTGATTCTTCACCCTAGATAGTGAAAATATAGCTCTAAGCGTGTGTCTACAACCTAGGGGGGGGGGTGAATAGGTTTTAATCAAGTTAATTACCAATTTTTCTTGATTAGTCAATATTAGAAATTCACCTCATAAACAAACATACAAAATCAAGTGTAAAGTGTGGAATAATAAATAACACTTGATATTTACGTGGAAACCCTTAAACAAAGGGAAAAACCACGGGCTATCCTTCTAGCCACACACGATCCTCAAATCCACTAATGTAATGATGTTTACAACCTAGGTTGACCTCTAGTCACACCATTCTCGGTCACTAACCCACCACTACTACCCAACGGGCCTTTATAGTGAATCCTTGATCACTTTGCTTGCCAACCACACCTTGTAGTCACAAGACTTAACTCTCAAGAAGAGATTAACAACCTAAGTGAATATATGAATACTCAAGATACAAATAATTCTAGGCAACACTAAATGATTATCTAGGGATTTAAGATGACACTAAGTACAAATCCTAGATATCAATGTCTATATGAATGCTCATAAAGACCTAACTAGATATAGATGTGCAAGTCTAAACTCTAGTCATCAAACAAAGCCATATCAACATATGTTGTCATTAATCATGGCAAGGACAATAAATGCAATTAACAAATGCAATCAATGAGTCCTAATTAGCTAGAGGGAAAACATGTCCTGAACATTAGCTATCACAATACAAACCCCAAAAATGTCATAACTTCAATTGATATACAATAAATATGAAGATTTGCTAACCTAAGCAATAAATGACATGTCTTGATAAGCTAGAACAATAAATGAGCAAGGATGTGAGTTGTACTTACCAAGTAAAGACATTAATGAAGACCCATGCTTGAATGATGCTCTATATGCAAGATGATAATGGGTTTTGGGGTTTGGAGAGTCAAGTAACAAAGCTTGAAGCTTTCTCTCTCATAAAAAATGGGTTTTTGAAGCTCTCTCTCTCTCTCTCTTGGAGTCACTTTCTCTCACTAAGGATGTAAATTTCTGAGCTCTCTAGGGTTAAATGGTGGAGAAGATGAAATATATAAAGGAGAGAAAACGAGCTGTGGTGAAATGACGAAAATGCCCAGTTCGGGTGACAGAGGCGACATGACCAAGTCGCCTCGTAAGTCGCCTAACACTCTGGAAAGAAACACACGTAGCCTGAGGCGACATGTAAGGCGACATGCCCAAGTCGCCTATGAAGTCGCCTAACACACTGGAGGAAAATTACAAGACAAAGGCAATGCGACATGCACAAGTGGCCTTGCATGTCGCCTAACACACTGTGGGAAAAACTCAAGTCTAAGGCGACTTGTCAGGCGACATGCACAAGTTGTCTTGCATGTCGCCTAACCCACTGTGCAACCCATCAACTCCAAAATGCAAGAAGTGTGTGTGTGTGTGTGTGTGTGTGTGTGTGTGTGTGTGTGTGTGTGTGTGTGTGTGTGTGTGTGTGTGTTCAACCATACATGCATGTCAATACAAATGCATAGAATGTGAGTGTGTGCAACTAAATCTCTTCAAGAGTTAAGGACAAGTGAACTACCTCTCTTGAAGCTCTTTGGGATGATCGGAAGCATGTCTTCGAGAACCTATGCTACCCGTTACATAAACATCCCCAATGTGATTTGTCATGAAACAAGCCAATCACAAAAGTGAGGTTCTTATAGATAGTTAATTCGGGGGCCACTAACCATGTTTGTTCTTCTATGCAGTGGACTGATTCTTGGACACAGCTTGAGGAGGGAACCTTCTCTATGCGTGTTGGGTCGGGGGATGTCGTGTTAGTAAGAGCAGTGGGTGTAGTTAGACTACATTTTGGAAATTATTTTATTGTTTTGAATAATGTATTTTTATTCCTGGATTCACAAGAAATTTGATTTATGTTTCAAAGTTGTTGGAACAATTACATTCTGTTTCTTTTAATAATAAGTCTATTATTATTGCAAAGAATGGTTTGAATAAATGTTCAGGATTAAACGAAAACAATTTGTATGTTTTAAGGCCGTAAACACATACAACACTGTTGAATGCTGAAATGTTTAAAGTTGAAAAACCAATAACAAAACGACAAAAGATTTCTCCAGAAACGAAACGTATCTGTGGCATCTAAGACTTGGCCACATTAACCTTGACAGGATAGATAGACTAGTTAAAAGCGAACCTTTAAGTGAGTTAAAGGTTGACACCTTACCTGTCTACGAATTCAATCTGGAAGGTTAAATGACCAAGAGACCTTTTACTGGAAAAGGGCTTAAAGCTAAATAACCACTAGAGCTTATACATTAAGATGTCTGTGGACCAATGAATGTTAAAGCAGAGGGTGGCTATTAGTATTTTGTCACTTTTATAGATGACTACTCTAGATACAGATATGTCTACCTAATGCAACAGAAGTCGGAAACTTTTAAAAAGTTCAAAGAATTCCGATCTGAAGTTGAGAACCAATTAGGAAAGACTATCAAGTCTCTACGATCAGATCGGATCGTGGAGGGGAGTACCTTGACCAAGAGTTTGATGACTTTATGGTCGAGTATGGTATAGTGTCCCAACTCACAGCTCCTAGTACACCACAACAGAATGGTGTGGCGGAGAGGAGAAACAGAACCCTAATGGAAATGGCGAGATCTATGTTTTAGAAAAATGTTACTGCTTACATTTTGAATATGGCCCATCCAAATCTGTTCCTAAGACTCCTTATAGTTGTGGAATGGTCCGTAAGCTAGTTTACAACATTTCCGTATATATAGGTGTCCAGTACATGTGCTAAAGAACAGAAGTAGAAAACTGGATCCCAAGTCTGTGGTCTCCTTGTTTGTAGGATATTCCAAGGAGACCAGAGGTGGATACTTCTATAGTCTTGAAGAGAACAAAGTGTTTGTATCAACAAATACAACGTTTCTTGAGGATAGCTATATTAGTGATCATAAACCTCGTAGTAAGATTTTATTGAATGAAATGGAGCCCGGTACGACCAGTACTCAATCAACAAAAGTTGTTAATCCATTAACATCTGAGAGTCAGATGATTCCTAGTCAGGACACACTACCACCTAGATATAGTGGGAGGGTTGTATGATAACTTGTATGCTATTTGGGTATAGGTGAGGGAAAAGGTGTTGTCTATACTAATAGTATAGATGATCCATTGACATTTAACAATGCAATGGAAGATCCTGACAATGAGGAATGGATTAAAGCCATGAATCTCGAGATGGAGTCTATGTACTCTAACTCAGTCTGGGAACTTGTAGACTTATCGGATGGGGTAAAACCCATAGGGTGTAAGTGGATCTACAAGAGAAAGAAAGGAGTAGACAGGAAGGTAGAGGCCTTCAAGGCAAGGCTAGCAGCTAAGGGTTATACCTAGAAAAGAGGGTTTATTATGAAGAGACTTTCTCGCCGGTACCCACATTTAAGTCTATTCCGATTCTCTTATCCATTGCTGCCTATTTCGATTACGAAATTTGGCAAATGGATGTTAAGACAGCATTCCTGAATGGCAATCTTGATGAGAGCATCTACATGTTGCAACTAGAGGGATTCATATCTCCAGATCAAGAGTAAAAGGTTTGGAAGTTGCAAAGGTCCATTTATGAACTGAAGCAAGCATCTAGATCTTGGAACATAAGGTTTGATGATGTGATCAAAACCTATGGCTTAGAGAAAAATGTTGATGAGCCTTGTGTCTACAAGCGCATTGTTAACAAGAAATTAGTTTTCTTAGTCCTATATGTAGATGATATCCTACTCATTGGAAATGATGTAAGGGTATTATCGGAAGTAAAGGGCTGGCTAGCTAGCCAATTCCAAATGAAAGATTTAAGAGATGCAAGTTATGTTCTAGGGATCCAACTTATAAGGGATCGTAAGAACAAACTCATAGCATTGTCTCAGGCATCGTATATCGACAAGATTCTTGTGCGTTTTTTGATGCATAACTCCAAGAAAGGTAATTTACCTTTCAGGCATGGGGTTCACTTGTCTAAGGAACAGTGTCTTGAGACTCCTCAAGAAGTTGAGGATATGAGACGTGTTCCCTATGTGTCAATAGTAGGTAGTCTCATGTATGCTATGTTATGCATGAGACCGAACATCTGCTTCGCTGTGGGAGTAGCTAGCAGATACCAGTCTAACCCAAGATTGGATTATTGGGTTGCTGTCAGGACTATTCTTAAGTATCTTCAGAGAACGAGAAACTATATGCTAGTGTATTCTAGACAGGATTTGATCCCGTTAGGATACACAGATTTTGATTTTCAGTCTGACAGGGATTTTCGGAAATCCACATCTGGATCAGTATTCAACCTAGGCGGTGGAGCCATTGTGTGGATGGGTATTAAGCAATCTTGTATTGCTGACTCCACCATGGAAGCTGAATATGTAGCCGCTTGTGAAGCTGCTAAAGAGCTGTTTGGCTCTGAAATTCTTTAGTGATCTGGAAGTTGTTCCAGATTTGGATAAGCCCATAGCACTTTATTGTGATAACAGTGGTGCTGTGGCTAACTCCAAAGAACCAAGAAGCCACAAGAGAGGGAAGCATATAGAGAGGAAATATCATCTCATCAGAGAGATAGTGTAGAGAGAATATGTGACCGTGACCAAGATAGCGTCATAGGATAATCATGCTGATCCATTTACGAAGACCTTACCGGCTAAAGTGTTTACGAGTCACCTAGATGGTCTAGGTTTACGAGACATGTCTGACATGCTTTAGTGTAAATGTGATGAGAATAAGGGAGCTGCATCAAGGGATCCATTTCATGTTCCTGTTGGGCCAATAACAAGGGCAAGGGCTAAGAGATTCAAAGAAGGACTCAATGGCTTGATTCAAGATACTTGGGCTGATGTTGAATTGTTGAAGTCCAAGATAAGCCCACATGAAGACCAAGGCTTAATTAACATTATCAAGACAATTGATTGGGCCGAATAAGAGAAGAGTTTGGGCATGTGGCACAACATGGGCTGCGTATGGTTGGAGGAAATCCATATTTCAGCATTTTTCCTATTTTATTTTCCAAACAATAAGAGTTAATTTGTTTCCCAAATTAAGGGGCTGATTTGTTTCCAGATTTTGCCTTCCAAATAGGGAACAAGTCAATAGTTGCTTGTTTTAGTCTTTTATTTTCTTTCCCGTTTGTAAGGCAATTATTGCCCAATTTAGTTTTCTGTTTGTAAGGCCATAATGGCCGAATATCTTGTTTCCTTTCTTTTCGATTAAGGTTTTAGTTTATAAGGAACCAACTGATGTAATTTTCGGTAGACTTGATTTTGAATGAAAAATAGAGAGAATTTTCTCTTTAGTTCAGAAAATTGACTTATCACTCACCTTTCTGTCTTGTTCTTGAGTGTGGCGTCTTTCACTTTATTGATACCGTTGGTTCTTATCTCATTATAGATAATGGGTCACGGTCCTATATTGTTCTTGCTTATAAACTTGAATCTAGAAAACGATCCTTGCTACCATATATTGGTTTCGGGTTTCACTGTTCTTGGTGAGGTTCATATCATTTGGTATCAGCGTGTAGGTTTCTAAACTCAGGTTTAATCTATCCTTCTTCTTCTTCTTCCCTGATTTTGTTTATTTAAAAACAAATCACAAACTTGATTCTGATTGATCAAGTCCAGTAAAAAAAAATACCAAAGCCTTGCTTGAGTCCATTTGATCAAGGTAAAAAAAAAAGAGTACAAAAATTTTTCTTTGCAAGGTCGTGTAGTTGAACTTATATCAACTATTTTTTTTATTCCTTTTCTTGATTTCATGGGTTGATAAAAAAAAGGAACTGAAAGAGTGAACAAAGAGTGGAAAAAGGCAAGAGGGTGTGAGCTCATCAGAGGGTAAAAGCCAAAAGAATTGAGTGAAACACGAGTGTGAGTGCCACCATCTTTGAGGGTAAACACGTGAGGGAATGTTTGTGAGGTTTACTAATTCTTGTTTGTTTTACAGGTTTTAGATATGTCACACGATAACAGTAAATGTGTGTCCAACGAAACACCAGAAAAGGTAGATCTCGATTTTTTGTATAAAGCCATGTGACATCATATCGCGCAGATGGAGACTCAGTTTGGCTAGGTGAACGATAGGTTAGACAAAGTGGAGTCTAGTTCGCAAAGAGAGCAGCCATTCAGGGCTCCTAATGTGGAATGAAGAGAAAGGAACTCACCTAGGAATGACTATGAAGATGATTATGGGAATGACCTAGAGGAGGATGATCGCATGTCTAATGTGGGTGGGGGCAGATTTAGGCGTGGAATGGGAGGTAGATGAGATAGGTATGGGAATAGAGGAGATAGGTATGGAGAGAGGTTTGATAATAATTTGGGTAGTATAAAGGTGAAGATCCCAACTTTCCAAGGTAAAACCGATCTTGAAGCTTATTTGGAGTGGGATAAGAGAATAGAATTGGTGTTTGACTGCCATGACTATTTCGAATCGAAGAAGGTGAAGTTGGCTGCCATAGAATTCACTTATTACGCTATCGTTTGGTGGGATCAACTGATTGTGAGTAGGAGACGGAATGGAGAAAGGCCTATTGAGGCTTGGGAGGAGATGAAAACTGTCATGAGGAAGCGTTTCATTCCAAGTAACTATTATAGGGGTTTGTTTCAAAAATTGCAAACTCTTACTCAAGGGTCTAAGTGTGTTGAAGACTACTACAAGGAAATGGAGATAGCTATGATTTGAGCTGAAGTCTATGATTTGAGCTGATGTAGAGGAGGACAGAGAGGCTACTATGGCTAGGTTCTTAAGTGGACTACACCGAGACATTGCAAATGTAGTGGAGTTGCAACATTATGTTGAATTGACTGATATGGTACACATGGCCATTAAGGTGGAACAACAGTTGAAGAGGAAGAGTTCCACACGGGTTGGGTAAAATTCGGGTTCTTCATCATCATGGAAACCAAATTGGAGCAAGAGGGATGACCAGCCTAGTTTCAAGGCCAAGACCGAACCTTCCAAAGATCATAAGGCCGGAGGCACATTAAATAAAGGTAAATCAGATTCTCAACCTTCTAGAAACCGTGACATTAAGTGCTTTAAGTGTTTGGGAGTAGGTCATATTGCATCTCAATGCCCAAACAAGAGAGTAATGGTTTTGAAGGATGATGGTGATATCGAATCTGAGGATGAATCCGATGATGAGTCCATGCCGCCATTGGAGGATGCAAGTGACATTGCATATCCGGTGGATGGAGAGCTTTTGGTGGCAAGAAGAGCTCTAAGTGCTCAAGCCAAGAAAGGTGATGAGATACAACGTGACAACATATTTCATACCTGCTGCCATGTTAATGATAAGGTATGTAGCATGATCATTGATGGGGGGAGTTGTACTAATGTGGCTAGCACTAGTTTTGTGGACAAACTATATTTGACCACTTTGAAGCACCCAAAACCTTATAAGCTACAATGGTTAAATGATTATGGGGAAATCAAGGTGATTAAACAGGTGTTGGTGTCTTTTTCAATTGGAAAGTACAAAAATGAAGTCCTTTGTGATGTGGTACCAATGAATGCGGGCCATCTCCTTTTAGGTAGACCATGGCAGTTTGATAGACGTGTGACTCATGATGGATATACCAATAGATACTCCTTTTTACTCAATAAAAAGTCAATCACTCTTGTACCTTTAACCTTAAGACAAGTGTATGAAGATCAAGTGAGGTTAAAAAAAGAGAGAGATGTAAAAAAGGAGAGTGAGAGTTCAAAAGAAAAAGAGACAAAAGAAAAAGAGTCTGAAATAGCAAAAAAAGAGAAAAAAAGGTGAAAAAAAAAGGATGATGAGAAAAAAAAAGAGAAAATAAGTGAGCTTTTATGCAAGAGAGAGTGAAATCAAAAAGGCTTTGTTTTCAAATCAGCCAATGATTGTACTTTTGTACAAAGAGGCTTGTTTTAGTACTAATGAAATTAACCCTTCCTTGCCTAGTGTTGTTATTTCTCTTTTGCAGGACTTTGATGAAGTGGTTCCCGAAGAGATGCCTATTGGTTTACCACCAATAAGGGGGATTGAGCACCAAATTGACTTTGTACCTGGAGCACCCATCCCGAATAGACCAGCATACAGAAGTAATCCCGATGAAACAAAGGAACTTCAAAGGCAGGTTAGTGAGCTCATGGAAAAGGAGTATGTGCGTGAGAGCATGAGTCCTTGTGCTGTTCCCATTTTGCTTGTGCCTAAGAAGGATGGAACATGGAGGATGTGCTTTGATTGTCGAGCCATCAACAATATCACTGTAAAGTATCACCATCCTATTCCTAGATTAGATGATATGCTTGATGAATTGCATGGTTCTATTGTTTTTACTAAAATTGATCTTAAAAGTAGATATCATCAAATTAGGATGAAAGAAGGTGATGAGTGGAAAACTACTTTCAAAACAAAATATGGTTTATATGAGTGGTTAGTTATGCCTTTTGGATTAACTAATGCACCAAGTACTTTCATGAGATTAATGAACCATGTTTTGCGTGCTTTTATTGGAAAATTTGTGGTTGTTTACTTTGATGACATTCTTATTTATAGCAAAAACTTGGATGAGCATGTTGAACATTTAAAACTTGTTTTAGGTGTTTTAAGAATAGAAAAGTTGTTTGCTAATCTCAAAAAGTGTACCTTTTGCACCGATAAACTTGTATTTCTGGATTTTGTTGTTAGTGTTAAGGGATTGGGGTTGATGAAGAAAAGGTTAAGGCAATTAAGGATTAGCCGAAACCTACAAATATGGGACAAGTGAGAAGTTTTCATGGGTTGGCTAGTTTTTATAGGAGGTTTGTGAAAGATTTTAGTAGTCTAGCCGCACCTTTAACTGAAGTTATCAAAAAGAATGTGGGTTTTAAGTGGGGTAATGAACAAGAAAAGACATTTAACTTGATTAAGGAAAAATTAACTAATGCACCTTTGCTTGCTTTGCCTGACTTTGCTAAAGCTTTTGAGATTGAGTGTGATGCTTTAGGAATAAGTATTGGAGCTGTTCTAATGCAAGAAGGACGTCCCATTGCATTTTTTAGTGAGAAGATAAGTGGAGCAGCCTTGAATTATCCTACCTATGACAAGGAGATGTATGCTTTGATTAGGGCATTAGAAACTTGGCAACACTACCTTTGGCCAAAAGAATTTGTGATTCACAAGGATCATGAGTCCTTGAAGCATATAAAGGGGCAACACAAGCTAAATAAGCGGCATGCCAAGTGGGTGGAGTTCACTGAAACATTTCCATATGTGATCAAGTACAAAAAAGGTAAGGATAACGTGGTCGCTGACGCACTATCTAGAAGGTATGTTTTACTTTCTACTTTGGATGCTAGATTGTTTGCTTTTGACTACATTAAAGAATTGTATGTGGAAGATTCTGATTTTGGCAATGCATTCAATGCATGTGAAAAGGTTGCATTTGGCAAGTTTTATAGGCATGATAGATTTTTGTTTAGAGAAACTAAATTATGTGTGCCTAAGAGTTCTTTGCGTGAATTGCTTGTTAGAGAAGCTCATGGGGGAGGTTTGATGGGGCATTTTGGTATAGCCAAGACCCTAGATGTTTTGCATGAACATTTTTTTGGCCTCATATGAAACGTGATGTAGAAAGAATCTATGAGAATGCATTACACGTAGACAAGCTAAGTCTAGGATTAAGCCTCATGGATTGTATACTCTTATGCCTATACCTAGTGAACCTTGGATTGATATTTCTATGGATTTTGTGTTGGGATTGCCTAGGTCAAAAAGGGTAGGGATTCTATTAATGTGATTCTTGATAGGTTTTCTAAAATGGCACATTTCATTCCTTGTCATAAAACTGATGATGCATCACATATTGCTGATTTGTTTTTCAAAGCGATTGTGAGATTGCATGGCATGCCTAAGACCATTGTTTTGGATAGAGATGCTAAGTTCTTAAGCTACTTTTGGAAGACTTTGTGGGGTAAGTTATGAACTAAATTTTTATTTTCTACTACTTGTCATCCACAAACTGATGGTCAAACTGAAGTAGGTAATATGACTTTATCTGCCTTGTTGCGTGCTATAATACAAAAGAACTTGAAAACATGAGAGGATTGTTTGCCACATGTAGAGTTTGCTTATAATAGGAGTGTGCATTCTGCTACTCATTTTTCGCGTTTTGAAATTGTGTATGGTTTTAACCCATTGACTCTTTTGGATTTAATTCCTTTACCTGTGAATGAGCATGTTAACTTGAATGGGAAGAAAAAAGCAGATTTTTTTAAGCAAATCCATGAAAAGACTCGGCAAAACATAGAGAGGAGAACTGAGCAATATGCCAACCATCCAAATAAAGGGCGTAAGAAAGTTGTGTTTGAGCCTGGTGATTGGGTGTGGTTTCATATAAGGAAGGAACGGTTTCCAGTTCAGCGGCGTTCTAAACTACTTCCACGGGGAGATGGCCCATTTCAAGTGATTGAAAGGATCAATGACAACTCCTACAATCTAGACCTTCAAGGTGAGTATAATGTTAGTGCAAGCTTTAATGTTTCTGATTTGTCTCCTTTTGATGTAGGTGACGATTTGAGGACAAATCCTTTTCAAGAGGGAGGGAATGATGAGAATAAGGGAGCTACACCAAGGGATCCATTGCATGTTCCGGTTAGGCCAATAACAATGGCAAGGGCTAAGATATTCAAAGAAGCCCTCAATGGCCTGATTCAAGATACTTGGGCTGATGTTGAATTGTTGAAGTCCAAGATAAGCCCACATGAAGACCAAGGCTTAATTAACATCATCAAGACAATTGATTGGGCCGAATAAGAGAAGAATTTGGGCATGTGGCACAACATGGGCGGCGTATGGTTGGAGGAAATCCCTATTTCAGCATTTTTCCTATTTTATTTTCCAAAGAATAAGAGTTAATTTGTTTCCCAAATTAAGGAGCTGATTTGTTTCCAGATTTAGCCTTCCAAATAGGAAACAAGTCAAGAGTTGCTTGTTTTAGTCTTTTATTTTCTTTCCCGTTTGTAAGGCAATTATTGCCCAATTTAGTTTTCTGTTTGTAAGGCCATAATGGCCGAATATTTTGTTTCCTTTCTTTTTGATTAGGGTTTTAGTTTATAAGGAACCAACTGATGTAATTTTCGGTAGACTTGATTTTGAATGAAAAATAGAGAGAATTTTCTCTTTGGTTCCGAAAATTGACTTATCACTCACATTTCTTTCTTGTTCTTGAGTGTGTCGTCTTTCACTTTCTTGATACCTTTGGTTCTTATCTCATTATAGATAACGGGTCACGGTCCTATATTGTTCTTGCTTATAAACTTGAATCTAGAAAACGATCCTTGCTACCATATATTGGTTCCGGGTTTCACTGTTCTTGGTGAGGTTCATATCAAAATGGGAGATTGTTGGGGTTTCTGCCCTAAAGCTTGTTATTTGTAAATGTGAATTGAGCATAAATAAAAGAGGTAGTTTATTCATTGAAATTGTTTTATACTTTTGTATAACATGTGTATTTAACATCCAAGATTGACGGATGTAATTTCGAACTGAATATATGAATATCATATACATATGGATTCATATTGAAACGAGCAATCTTAAGAGTCCGTAGATAGCAAATAAAGCTAGGTACTTTATTTGTGGTTAATCTACAGCTGCGGTCCATTCTGTAATGTACGGTGATCTTATCCCGGATCATTCATATTGTGATATGAGAATAGAGGCACCTTGTATGATATGATCATGTAGGACTGGGCCAAGATTTATATGAATCTCTCACTAAGACCCGTTTACGCTGAGATTCATATATATCGACAAATGATGGCTAGAAATGGGTGATCTTAATCCTGCGTGTCTTATCGACTCTTTCAGGTTAGATCATGATTTTTTATGTATAATGGGTGTGATCGGAGCTGCATTCCCGATCAATATGCTCTGTATGTTGGGATCGCGGTTTGGCTTGTGACTGGAAAGGTTTGTACACAATAGTTGAATCCACTCCTTCTTACGAGAAGCAGACAGTAGTTCCCTTAAGGGTTGATTCAGGGCTTGAACAATATGAGCGCTCTCCTAATTTCGTAAGGAATGTAAGATTTATTGTTCATTAGAGAATCAATGGTACTTAATGGAAAAGATGTAATTAGAGGGGTATAACGGATATTATGACTCAGCTCTAATTATGAACTACTTGTGGAGGATTATACCATAAGTAATAGCTATATCAATGGACACCGAAAGTTATTGGTTTGTGTAAAAACATCTACAGTTGAGAGAATGCAGCTTCGGGTTTTTAGTGGAATAACGCCTAAGTTAATAATCATGAAATATTAATTAAAGAGTTTAATTAATTATTTTTAAGGATTATTGGAGCTCAAAATACTGTGGGTTTATTGGGTCCCCTTGCTAGCCCGATTGATTAAGGTAACAAGGGTCACGGTTAATTAATTGGATTGTCCAATTAATTGTGTTACGAAAGTGACACGTGTCTATTCAGGAATTAATTGAATAATGAGATTATTTAATTAATGATTATGTCAATCAAATAATTAGATTATTTAATTGTGTAATTAGTCTGTAGATGGAGGGTGTTTGTTGATATTTAATTTTGAATGAAGATAAGATAATTTGATTATTTTATTTCCATTAAATTAAATATTTAAATTTGAATTTAAATGAGTTTGAATTCAAATCAAATCAAATAAATTAATATTAATTAAAGATATCAGATATCTTAAAAGATTTGAATTTGAATTTAAGAGTTTGAATTCAAATCAAATCAAATAAATTAATATTAATTAATATCTTTAAAGATATCATATATCTTAAAAGATTTGATTTAATTAGTTTTATTAAAATATATATATATATATTTATATATATGTGATATATGTTTTTGGAAACAAATAACACAACATACGTTCAGAATTGAGAGTCAATTTTTGAGCGTATAGAACAAAAGAAGAGGAAAAAAACAAACAAACCCTAGAAAGTGTTCTAGGTATTTTTCGGCCAAAGAGCCAGTTTTTGGGTAGTTGTTTCTTGAGTGATTTCAGGTTTTTAGTTGTTGTTTGTGCTCGGAAGAAGATCCTTGGGAGGTTCGTTAGTGCCGTTTGTTAAATATATCAACCGTGTAGCTAGACTACCAACTATGATAGATAATCCCGAAGTGGTCTCCGACTGTGATAATGAATCCACCGCTTCTAGTAGTATAATGGGTGAGCTGGAACAAGTAGAGGTACAATGGTGCATGAAGGAATTTTCATTGCCTACTGTTGGATCTGAACCGACGGCCATATTATTGTTGGGATTTATGTCCTAAAGCTTGTAATATTTAAATGTTATAAAATCATTAAAAAAAAAGGAAAGTCAGTTTGAGACGTGCTATCTAAAGTGTCCGTAGAGAACAAATAAAGTTAGGTACTTTGTTTGTGGTTAATCTACAGCTGTGGTCTATTCCGTAATGTACGGTGGTCTTATTCTAGACTACTCATGTAATGACATAGAAATGGAGGCACCTTATATGATAAAATCTTTTTTTTGGGTAAGTAAATAATATCATAGAAAGAGAGAAAGAATGTACAAAATACAAGGGGCATACCCTAGGAAGCAAAGCAAGAGCTAAAGAAAGGCTCAAAACAGCTCTAACAAACGAGCAAGACAAGACAAGAGCAAGACAGCAAATCAACTAGAGTTGACATTCCAATTCAAGGTAATGATAGGGTGGTTCTTTAAATTGAAAGAGGATAGCCGGCAGCGAATGGTGTCAATAATGGAGCGAGCAACAACCAAACTAGTCTTTTGAGTGCCTTCGAAAATACGACAGTTTCGCTCTCTCCAAATATGATAAACCGCAACCCCAAGACAAAGCTTGTTAGCAACAATAGCAGGAGAGTTCCCTCTCCAATGAGTGGAAGCCCAGTCAATGAAAACATTCCAACAAAGGCCATTCCAAGGAGACCCACAAATATTCATAAGCTGAGTCCAAATGGCTCTACTGAATAAACACTCCAAATCATATAGGATATGACCATGATCTATATGAATCTCTCACCAAGATCCGTTAAATGAAGAGATTCATATATCGACAAATGATGGATGTATATGGGTGATCTTAACCATGAGTGTCCTACTAACTCCTTCAGGTTGTGTCCTACTGACTCCTTCAGGTTGTGCTGCGGATAGCCCTAAAAATATCCACATAGATCAAACATACTCACGGACAGCCCACGCACAAGAGAAACACACAAACCAGTCAGTCTCACACAAGAACAAATAAAGATAGATTAACTAATTTTCCAATGGATACAGGTATCACCACCCTTAGTAAACTAGTTGAAATAGCTCACCACCAAGACTATTCTAAAGGGATACAGAAACACCACCCTCTTAACCAGCCAATGATATAGAACCAATGATAACTCACCACTCAATGGAAATCCACAAAAGAGATAAAGAGTTGGAAGTTAAAATCTCAAAGAGATAGTATTATGAAATTCAGTATTGATTAACTCAATTTACAAGGATAGAGGCTTATTATAAAGCCTAATCATGGAACAACCCTCAATGCATAGAAAAGGGACAAAAATAAAAGATGACAACATAATTTAAAACATTGGAAACTTGAGAAATTAAAGACATTAAAGCTGAAATCTTCAAATCCCGTAATTGTTAACTGCTGAACCTTGAAAGTAAAAACAGAGATAATTCCTTCTAGGAAATCTCAAAAGATGCAATTCAAAAGTGGAAGTTGTATTTAAGAGGCTGATCTTTCCAATGACATAAGTCACATCAGCAAATTCCTCTGGAATCGAAAGTTATGAAGTCTCAAAATTGCCCCTCGAACATGACCTGATGTTTAACAAATTAAAGTGAGAATTTAAATTCCCCTTGTGTCTTGAACCGAGGTCATGCAATGGGACACTTCTGTGTTAGGTTGGATTGTGGCTTTTGACATACCATGGGTGAGATCAGAGTAACATTCCTGATCAATAACTCAGTATCTTGGAGTCAAGGTTTAGGAAGATTTGCATACAACAATGGAATCCACTCCTTCTTGCGAGAAGTAGAGGAGTAGTTCCCTTAAAGGTTGATTCGGGACTTGAACAATTAAGAGCGCTCTCATTCTTCCGTAATGGAAGATAGGATATAATTGTTCATTAGAAAATCAATGGTACTTAAAGGAAAAGATACAATTAGAGAGGTATAACGGACTTTATGACCTAGCTCTAATTATGAACTACTAGTGGAGGATTATACCATATGTAATAGCTATATCATGAACTTCAGTCTGTGTAATACATCTGCAGTTTCGAGAGTGCAACCTCGAGTTTTTAGTGGAGTAACTCCGAGGTTAATAATCATGGAATATTAATTAAAGTGTTTAATTAATATTTATAAGTATTATTGGAAATCAAAACCGTGGGTCCATTAGATCCCCTTGCTAGCCTTTTATGGTTATTGGTAACAATGGTCACGGTTAATTTAATGGATAGTCCAATTAATTGTGTTACGAAAGTGACACGAATAAATTCAGGGAACTAATTAAATGATATGATTATTTGATTAGTATATTAATAATTGAATTATATTAATAGTTAAGAATTATTAATTATTTAATTATTAATATGAGGTTACAGGTTCAAACCACGACTAATACAAAGGATTAAAGATAGTAAAGATTATTTTAAATCCTAGGGTCACAGGTTCAAGTCCTAGTGGTGACCAAATTAAAATAGGATTTAGAATCCTATTTTGACTTGGACAACTGAACCCTAGGATCCTGATATAAATAGATACTTATCAGGAAACAAAAAGTAACCAAAAACCTAACACAAAAAGGAGAGGTGCGACCAAAGCAAAAAAAAAAATTGTTTCCCTTGCAGGAGCCGGCCGAAAACAAGGAGAAGACAAGGGGTTGTCTTCTTGATTTCTGTAATCTTCGTCTTGTCCTATCTATATCCGTGGCGTGCTCACATACAAGTTATCAGACCGTGGGTCATAGCTCAGAAGGCTTGGTGGTGAAATCGGAATTGAATTATTAAGAAAACACACAGGTATACTTCAAGTTTTTTATATATACGTGTATATACAAAATTCGGTCCCGAAAATATGTTTTCTAAAGGAATTTTTTTTGAAACCCTATATACATTCCGCTGCAATTTTTATAATGTTTTTTTATCCTACATTTGGTATAAGAGCCAGTTTTTTGTATATAAACGGAAAAACTTAAGTTGTTTTATTTTGATTATGTTTTGTATGATATGTGTAGGCACAATCTAGGCTTGTATGATTGTTATATATATATATATATATATATATATATATATATTATATAGACAAGGTTGATCGTTAACTATATGGTTCGATGGGTTATAGGATTAAAGTTTTTTTTATTCATCTATGTTATCAAGAAAGCCAATATTTATGGCTGTTCTTTTTTTTGGGTAAGTAAATAGTATCATATAAAGGGAGAAAGAATGTACAAAATACAAGGGGCATATCCCAGGAAGTAAAGCAAGAGCTAAACAAAGGCTCACAACAGCTCAAACAAACGAGCAAGACAAGAAACAAGCAAAGCGAGAGCCAAACAAAGGCTCAAAACAGCGCAAACAAACGATCAAGCCAAGAAACAAGCAAAGCAAGAGCTAAATAAAGGCTCAAAACAGCTCAAGCAAATGAGAAAGACAAGAAACAAGAACTAGACAGAGCAAAATCAACTAGAGTTGATATTCCAGTTCAAGGCGATAATAGGGTGATCCTTTAAATTGATAGAGGAGAGCCGGCAGCGAATGGTGTCAATAATGGAGCGTGCAACAATCGAAGTAGTCTTTTGAGTGCCTTCAAAAATTCGAGAGTTTCGCTCTCTCCAAATATGATAAACCGCAACCCCAAGATAAAGCTTGTTAGCAACAATAGTAGGAGAGTTCCCACCCCAATAGGTGGATGCCCAATCAATGAAATCATTCCAACAAAGGCCATTCCAAGGATTCCCACCAATGTTCAAAAGCTAAGTCCAAATGGCTCTACTGAATAAACATTCAAAAAATAGGTGGGCATGAGACTCAAGATGGGAGTTGCAAAAAAAACAAGTAGTAACAGCCCTAGGGTCATATTTAAGGATGCGATCTCGAGTAGAAAGCCGGCCTCTAATTGCCAACCAAAGGATGAAACTCATTCTCGTAATATTTTGGGGGAACCAAACAAGTTTGAACCAAGGAACAATCGGTTGATGGGTTCTAAGAGAAGCCAAAGCAGAGGCGGCTGAGTAAGTTCTACTGGAGGAAGGAAGCCAGCGAACACTATCATTCACGCTGGAGTTAGGATTGTAGGTGGGCATACGACTTCTAATTTTGAAAAGATCGATGGACATAGCAGCATGCGAACTCCAAGAATCACCAGGAACAATGGAACTAATCGCTGTAAGAATGGGGAGGCTTGAGTCATAGACAACACATGTGCTCCATTTCGAAAGAAGAGGACCATCCGGATGCCAATTGTCAAACCATAAGGAGGTACTAGAACTGTTACCAATGAAGTGCTGAATAAGGGGGTGAACAAGAGGCCGAAGGTGGAGGAGTTTTCTCAAATTCCAAGAGCATGTAGAAGGAGCTCTAGCCTCCCAAAGATTAGAGTCCTTAAGGTGGTAGGCTTTGATCCAAGAAGACCATAGGTTATTTATGCCATAAATCCAAATCCAAATATGCCTAATCATGAGGGCTTTGTTCCAAGAGGATAGGTCCTTGATGCCGAGACCTCCCTCTTTCTTAGGGAGACAAATATCAGACCAACAAATCTTTGCACCCTTGTTATCACCTTCAATCCCTTTCCACAAAAAGCTTCTGAATTTCTGCTCAATAATTTTCAAAACATTTATAGGGAGGCAAAGATAACTAGCCCAAAACACTTGTAAACTAGTGAAAACCAAGACAATGAGCTGCAAGCTACCGACATAAGATAGTCCATGGTTCAACCAAGAAGTAAGTCTTCCCGAGACTTTGTCCACAAGGGGGGTGCAATCACGAAGACATAATCTAGAAGAGATGATAGGAATGCCTAGATAACGAATGGGTAGAGAGCCAACCGTATAACCAAAGAGGTTGATAAGCTGATGGCTAATGGTGGAGGATAAACCGGAAGTGAAGATGTTGCTCTTAGCATGATTAGCATGGAGACCCGATAACAAGGAGAACTCATCAAGCGCTACCTTAAGAACAAGGGTTGAGGAAAGGGAGCCGTGGCATAACATAATAAGGTCATCCGCAAAACAAAGGTGGGAAAGCTTAATCTTGTCATATTTCCAATGAAACTTGAAGCTAGGAGAGTTCTCAATACGCTTGGGCAGAATTTTTGAAAGAACTTCCATAGCAATAACAAAGAGGTAGGGGGACCCTTGGCGAAGGCCCCTCTTTCCGGACAAAAAACTAGCTAGTTCACCATTTAAAGAGATAGAGAACTTAGGGGTAGTTAGGCAAGCTTTAATCCAAATAATTACTCTAGGAGGGAAGTGAAAGGCAGCAAGGGTTTCAAGTAAGAATCCCCAGTCCACCATGTCAAAAGCCTTCATCAAATCCACTTTAAGAACCAACTTAGGGCAGCCAACATCTTTGTGGTAGTTCCTCATAAGCTCTTGCACAAGAAGAATGTTGTCACCAATACTCCTACCAGCCACAAAAGCCGATTGAGAAGGGCTGATTATATCCGTAAGGTAAGACTTGATCCTATTTGCAATTATCTTGGCAATGATCTTGTAGAGAGTGTTGCAACAAGAGATAGGTCTAAAGTCCTTCATCTTAGAAGGATTAGGGACTTTATGGACCAAAGCAAGAATCGTGGCATTAAGTTCCTTGAGAAAATGACCAGAACTAAAGAACTCTTGGACAGCACTAATAACATCTTCACCAACAATGTCCCATGTTTTCTTGAAAAAATGAGCATTGAAGCCATCTGGACCAAGAGCCTTGTTTGGGTGGAGGGAGAAGCAAACTTCACGAATCTCATCATTAGTGACGTCTCTACCCATGAAGTCAGCTTGATCATTGGAAATGACCTTATCAATAATATTGCTCAAAGTACTACCAATTCCATGTCTAGCTGGCATTGAGTAACCAAGAATGGTATGAAAATAACGGAAAGCTTCATTCTTGACTAGAATGTCACCTTCAATCAAGGAGCCATCGTCTCTGGTAATAGAGTGGATCTTGCTTCCATTACGCTTACCATTGATGGCTTTGAAGAAGTAGGCGGAGTTGCGATCACCAGCCTTAAGCCATTGGATTCTTTATTTTTGCCTTAGAAGGTCCTCTTCAGCTTTAAGGGTCGACGTGTAACAGCTTATAAGTTCTTTTTCTCGAATTCTAAGGTTAGAATCAAGGGGCTGCAAATCAAAAAGACATTGACACTCATAAAGGGCAGCCTTGGCTTCAATCGATTTAATTGTCAAGTATCCCACCTTGTATTTGTTAGGGGCCTTTAAAGCCTTCTTCAGATTGCGAAACTTAGAGCAAAGCTTGTATTGTATGGTGCCATAAACTTGCTCCTGCCAACACCTTTCAACCAAGGGGAGAGAATCTGATCTATCCGTTAGAAAATTGAAAATTTTGAAAGGGCAATTTTTCTTAATACCTTGCAACCCAAGTTTAACCACGGAGGGACAATGATCCGAAATGCTATGGGGGAAGGAATATCGCTTCAGAATTCTGAAACTTGACAAGCCAATCATTATTATCAAGAACTCTATCCAATTTCTTAGAGATACAACCGTTGCTTCTCTTGTTGCACCAAGTATGAAGAAAATCGGAGAAACGAAGATCATCAAGCTCCGAAGATTGAAGACATTCATTGAACTCCTCCATAGCACCAGAAATTCTGGAGCAACCCCCAATTGACTCATCCACCCTTCTAGAGACATTGAAATCACCAAGAACAATCCAAGGAGAACTATGTAGACTTGAACACATACTTTGCCAAAGAGCCCTTCTTGATCTATCATCATTAGATCCATAAACAAAGGAGATTCGAAATTGGTCATAAGTGTCCAAAATACAAGCATTACAATGGATGATCTGATCGGTTTCACTAATTTTAGTGATATTGAGAATTCTAGGATCCCATCCAACCCAAATTCTACCAAGACTATGACTGTTATAATTATCTATCATATCCCAATCCTTGAGAACTGAATTGACAACAAGAGGCTTATTGATATGACAACAAGAGGCTTATTGATAATTCTCACTCTTGTCTTAATTAAACAAACTAGACTAAGCTTTTGGTCAAACAAAAACTTCCTAACTTCTGATTGTTTAGGGGTAGTATTCAAACTCCTAATGTTCCAACAAGCTAGATTAATCATCGAGAGGTTGAAGAGGCATCACCTGAGCTTGCGAGCTATTATCCTTGCCTTTCTTAGCAGTCCATTTCTTCTTCTTCTTAGTGTTACTAGAGGATTCTGTTGGGCTAGAGAGACCTATAATCGTGACCCCATTTATGTTTTTGATCTTTGAGTGCCATAGGGAATGATCCGAAGAGGCTGTTGAAGGAGAGTCGTCATCGTTGCAATAGTCACCATCCTCATCAAAGGCTGAGAACTTGTTAGATGTGTCAACCACACTTTCCAAAGGGAGGCCATTGGATTTGTTATGAATAGGCTAGACAGTAGGACACGAAGAAGGCTCAATTTCAGAACTACAAGTGGGAATAACTTCATCACCTTTCAAGAAGAGGTTCTAGGTTTGCTTGAGGTGAGGGAACTATGGGATTATCCCTTCTATTGACTCTTCTCCATTCTTGATACGATCCTCATCGTTTGTAGACTAAGACCTTTCTATGGACTGGTTTGGATGGAAACCGTGACCCAACACCTATAACGAGATGCGAACCTTGGTATACAGGAAGACGCCACAATCAAGGACGGAATACTTGATTGATAAGTCGGGAAGGAACGCCACAAAAAATTCTGATAAGTTCCAATTAGTTCTCAAAGAACCAAAGAGAATTTGCTCTCAATTTTTATCAATAATCAACTATCTCTCATTGAAATAACATGCTACAATTTATAGTACTAAGGCCACAGCACACCAGCCCTAGAATTGTGTCCAAGACAACAAAGAAAAAATGAAAGTTTGACAAATTAAAACATCAAGGAAGTCAAACATTTCGGCCTTCAAACATTTCGGCCTTCAAACATTTCGGCTTCAAAGATTTCGGCTTCAAAGATTTCGGCCTTCAAACATTTTGGCTTCAAACATTTCAGCCTTAAATCATTTCAGCTTCAAACATTTCGGCTTCAAACATTTCGGCTTCAAACATTTCAGCCTTCATTTCGGCTTCAAACATTCCGGCTTCAAACATTTCGGCTTCAAACATTTCGGCTTCAAATCAAAGAGTCAATCTTGCCTCTAATTCCTTAATACCTCAGCCTATGATTGTACAACAAGAAATACAATTTATTCAGCCCTAAATCAGCTCCCAAAGCCTATTGACTTTCTTGGACTTGAATCATGTTTGTTATGGGCTGGAGATTTCGTTCATCACCTTCAATGGGCCTCTACGTGCTTGCTTGAGCACAAATCCCTTGAATCAGCCCACTTAATGCATTCTGGAACTTCTTGGCTCGCGGTCTTGTAACTGGGCCAATAGGAACTTGAATTGGATCCGCATTCCATGATCTTGTGCTAGCCACGTTCTCATCATTCCCTTCTTCTTGAAAAGGATTTGTCCTCAAATCAAGTTCATCACCGGCATCAATAGGACTCAAATCAGAAAC